>JAODKC010000258.1:0-15721 GCA_026777985.1 Mormyrops attenuatus
ACTTTACTTGGTTTTTTTAAGGCAATCGGTTTGCATGCTTTTTTTAAGTAAGGTTTACTAATTGGATTTTACAGTGTAGTATCACTCAAGTGGGAGACAGGGTAAACTGATTTTTATTTAACAAATACAAGCCTTAAGTTAAGCCTTAGTTGTGGTGTAAACATCTCATTTGTTAAGAATTATTTCTATAACTGCTGAAGATTCTTTTATTCTGGGAGAATCAAGACAATCAAAAATAAGTTCTTTAACAGTTTAGATACCAAATAGTCTTGTTTGTTGACATAGTAGCATACAGATATGGCATAAGGGAGTATGTGCAAGAATCCTTAAAAAAAAATCTTTGGAAGCTGAGAAGTCCTGAGAAATGGTTCCGTTAGCAGTTACCAATTGGTATGTTACCATACTGCTTGTTACCATTACAACTGTTATACTCTTGTACTATTAGTAGTGTTCTGTTAACATGTATGTTGTGCTTATTTTACAGATGTTACTGTATGTTGTCGGTTGGGTTAGCCCAATGATGTTCTTTGCATTTTTTTTTACCGTTCAGATGGCAATGTCCTTAGTGCTAATCTGGTAAAAGAAATACAGAAGTAACCAAATCAGTTGTGTGTGTGCTTGTCTCCCATTTATGTTATTTGGAAAAATTTCTGTATTTCCTGATCATATAATAACTATTGCATATAAGGAAATTGAATGTCACTCATTCTGTAGTATATACAGTACATTCAAAAAACTCAAGGCATGTTTAACAAAAAATGTTTAAAAAGTGTGCAATTCTGTTTGTTAAATGACTTTATTAAATGCCAAACAAGAAAAAAAATCTGATTAACTACATTAACATATACTGATCCAAGAAGGATGATTTGCACTGACGCAAAGTCAAGGAAAGGTCAGTTCATTTAACTGAGGAATGTTATATATTGTGCTAAGCTATGCAGGAAACTAAATGTTGTACGATGCCAATAGCAACCAGTAGGTGGCACCAAGGGATTGATGTGTGATGTACCCTATAGTTTGTCCGATGCAATAAAGAGGCTAGTAGCCAAAAACGTTCCAGTACGTAAAGTCTGTGTCAGCATGGCTCTGTGTGTGCCTGTGAAATTGTTTAGCACGCAACATAACAAATGTATTTTAGGCTAACCATTCAGCTGATGTTAAAAGTGAGATTTCTCTTATCTCGTAATGGCATTGCTTTCAAAACCACCATGTTCAGTTGTAGTACTGTTTTCAAAGAAAGCGATTTAAAATGATCTAACTGGCAACCATGTTAACACTCAGTATACATATGTTATTATTACTCATAAGTGAAATTTACATTTTAACGTCTGCTAAATCCTGTAAATGTAAATTGTGCTGAGTACTCGCTGATAGAATGAATTACTGAATAAAGCTGTGTCCAATTCTTCAGTGGTTGGGTGACGTCTATTTTTCCTGGGGTTCATTACAGTATTTTCTAAGTAATTGAACAAAATGAATATGAGTGAATATGGAATTTCAGATTGTATGTACAATAAAAACTTTAGGTCATATTTGCTTAGTATCATGACTCAAAATGATACTTTTTCTGTAATAGCCAACAGTTTATTCCTCAATGCCATCAATAATAATTTGACGAAGTTTTACATAAAGGTCAGTAATTTTATACACATCATCAGACATTGCTAGGTTGTGCTCAGCCATAAGTTCCACGCATAACTGAAACACATCCTCGTCACAAGGGTAGTCCTTATAACAACATTCCTCTCGACATATGGCTGTCTTCATATGGTCAGCTGGCTGCAAAAAATGTTGAGCCCCATAAAGTCTGGGAACAGCATGCATTATGGAAGGACGACCATTTGGAGCGCGAGGGTTGTTGGAACGTCATATACGATGGTCACTCCATACAGCTGTAATTTCGTCAAGCTCCTCCTACATAAAAAAAAATGGAAAAGTGTGAAAAATGTTGGTTAGAAAATTGATCAGAGGGGAAACAGGCTGTGCAGTAAGGTTACAATGGGCCACAGCGAATAGGCCCACTTTGTGGCAATATATTTCACTTAGGTTGGAGACCTGGCTCAGACCTACAGATACTATACCTCTTGCCTCACCTGATGGGTTTAGTTTTACACAGAAACCACGTGGTTCTGGGTGTGGGGGCGGCCTTAGTGATTAACTTAGTGAATATTAAAATACTTATAGACTTCAATATACATGATGACATAGATACTTATGCCTTCAGCAAAAGTTTCCTGTCCCTCCTAGACTCTGTTGAATGTCACCAACACGTAACAGGACCAGCGCATGTTCACAATCATACACTAGACTTGATTATTACTTATGGAGTTTCTGCTCGTCATGTATTTGTCTGTCCATTGAATAAGTCCTTCTCCAACCATTTTCTAATCACCCTCGTAATTTAACTAACTCTTTAACTATGGCAGAGAAGATTATTAGGACGCGTCACCCAATTGATAGAAATTCGCTACGATTTTTTAATGCAGTAAGTAATGTGAACTTCATGTGCCGCAGATTGGAGCACAAATGGAAATCCACAAGCTTAGAAGTGTTCAAGTTGGCATGGTCTGACAGCGTGCAACAATACAAACTAGCCCTTCATAGGGCACGTTCAGCCTACTATTCTAACATCATTGATTGCAATAAAAATAACCCCGCTACCTTTTTAAAACAATAGCTCATCTAACAGATAACGATGAACCTCTGCTACCGAGTAATGTCCCAATGGCTCACAATTAACTTCAATGCAAATGGATCATGAACACACACTTAATGATTTTGAATTAATTAATGAAGAAGACCTATAAACTATTATAATTAAGATCAAACCAGCCACTTGTCCACTGGACCCACCCCCACTAAGCTTCTAAAAGAATCCTTGGGAGTTCTGGCACGACCTCTAACTGCCATACTGAATGCATCTCTGTTATCAGGTGATGTCCCTGACCAACTTAAAGTAGCAGTAATCAGGCCACTACTGAAGAAGCCAAGTTTGAATCCACATGAGCTCAGCAATTACAGACCTCTGTAATGTACTATTTTTGTCAAAAGTTCTGGAGAAGTTAGTTGCTGCTCAATTCACTTATACTTATTTCAATCAGCAATTATCAAAGAAATTCATAATGACACTGTAGATTTAACTACAATGATTATAATGATTAATTGCTGCTTTGAAATAGTTATTATACTAAACGTAAAGCAATAATGCAAGCTTGCTTAAGTAATGGGTTTTCACTTTAAAAGTAAGATGAAGAAAGTAACTGAAAACAGCCTGTCGAGGTGGGGTTGGGAAACCATAAGAACAATGGGCTTCTAACAGGTTGACCTCGCCTCGAACTGATAACGGGCCCTGTTTGCAGAAGCAGCTGGTGTCCAAGGATTCCCAACCCCTCCTCAGACTGTCTGTAAACTGTTGCGTTTTTTTGTTATAAAAGAGGTATGCAATTGTTGCTTGGTGAGCAGATCACGAGACGCATGAAGGAATGCTGAGTGTCTGTTCCCCCACTTATAATGCTCTGAAAAACCGAGGTTCTGTTGTTTGGAGGCTTACATAGCATTAAATGTATTACTACACGAACAATTCAATATTTTTATTTAAAAAAAATTCTGAACTTTAAGTAGTAAGTTCCTAAAAAGGACAGCAAAGCTACACAACAGCCAAAATATATTACCAAAGATGCCCATCTATTTTAAAAATTCGACTTTCATAACGAATGTGCTTTCACTATTACAAGGGCGTGTATAATCCTGATCATCGTATAATAGCATAGAAGATCTTTAAAACCTATTCACACGCGTTGTACACTGACTGCTTGCCTGTCAACTTTCACATGCAGTGGTGAACGTTGTGTTGAGGGGAATCGTCTAGATCTATAGACTATACCTAAAGCTTAGACTGTAGCCTATTCAGACAGAATAGCCTGATGTAAAGCAATATATGTTATACATTCCAAGCAGTCTGGCAGCTCAGAATAATTTATTCATTCATTCATTTTCCAAGATGCTTAATCCCATCTTCCAGGGTCGCAGGGACCGGAAGCTATCCCAGGGCTATGGGCGCGAGGCGGGGACCAACCCTGGGTGGGCGCCAACACACCACAGGGCACACATACTCACATTCACACTCTGGGCCAATTTACAGTCACCAATTAACCTACAATGCATGCCTGTGGGAGGACTGTGGGAGGAAACCGGAGCACCCAGAGGAAACCCACGTGAACACGGGGAGAGCATGCAAACTCCACACAGAAAGGCCCCACGGCCAACCCGGGACTCGAACCCAGGACCTCAGAATATTTTAAACATAAATTGAGATAGCTTGAGATCACTCTAAGGGTCTAAACATCAGTATTACTCATTTCCTTTGTCACAAAGTTTATGCAAAATGGCACCGTTCATAATTTTATATGCTCTATAAACAGGCAAACAATATTACATATAAGGATATGTTATTGACAGCAGTTCAGCCGAGCAAATTGCTTGCGTTTGAACGAACTAAACTTCCGTGAGCACAGCTATCCTATAGAATTTATGCAAACCTAGACATGATCTCATTATTTTAACCCCCAGTGAGTAAGCCAGAGGCGACAGTGGCAAGGAAAAACTCCCTAGAAGGAAGAAAGAGGGACCAGACTCAAAGGGGGAGCCCATTCTCCTGGGGCCGGCAGGGAAAGTCAAATTGGAGAGATGGCTAAGTGCCAAGTTACACTGTCCAAGTCATAATATTTGAGTCACAACCATGGAGTAGGCAATTGATGACAAGCCGGTGCCGACGCTCCCTCAGATTGCCGGGCAACCAGTAGTATGGGAAGTGGGGCATACAAGGAGGACGACACAAGCAGAACGGCGAGCTGGATGCAAGGACGTCATTGGTAGTGGCAACATCACATGTAGCAGGGTATGCAGGGTGTGCAGGATATCTTTGAGGATAATATCTTTGAGATAATTTGAGGTCTCCAAGCAGCACCCCCCAGGAGGAGAGGGGGAAATAAAATGTGCAATTAGACAAAGTAGGGGAGACTATAGGCAGTGCTAACAGTTAGGTGAGTGCAATATGAAGTGCAATGTACACGCTCCGGCAGATATGGCTATGGCAGCATAAGTAGGAGGGACAGGCAAGTGGGAATGCAGGCATGGGGAGTCCCTGAAATGTCAGCACTCCAATTCCACAAGGGATTGTGAAGCTAGAGTGACCGCACTGACAGTTCAGTTTATCCAAAGCCAGTGGCACCGATCCCCACCCAGCTCTACACGTCACACTACAGGTCTAACTGGGAGTAAACAATTAGCTAAAGCTAGGACTAGAGTCCCTATAAGCTAAACTAAACAGGTGTGTTTTTAGTCTAGACTAGACTAATCTAGAGTGAACCTGAATCCCGCACCTCCGGTGGAAGGCCATTCCACAGTTGCCCTCCAGGAGCCCTAGATGAGAAAGCTTTGCAGCCTGCTGTAGCTCTTTTTAGCCTAGGTACTAACAGATATCCTGTGCCTTGAGAACGAAGCAAGCGTGGAGGGTTGTATGAGGTTAGCAGATCACTAAGGTATTCTGGTGCAAGTCCATTCAGTGCTTTATAGGTTAATAGGAGTATTTTATAGTCAATCCAAGACTTAACTGGAAGCCAGTGCCTGTCATGCGATCAAATTTTTTAGTGTTTGTGTGAACTCTGGCTGCTGCATTCTGTACCATGCTGAAGTTTTTGTAACAAAGACATAAAGGAGGGCATTACAGTAGTCCATTCTGGAAGTTATAAAGGCATGTATTCATTTTTCTGCATTGATACATATGACATAAGGCTTTAATTTATCGTACCAATCTATGTGCCAAACATAATTTTGCCCACGGCCGACATACACACTGCGTCTCAAATGGTTGCACGCGCACAGATCTACCCCATTCCTGTCCATCAGTCGCATCAACTGATGCACAGTTGCTCTGTCGGTAATGATCCCAGCCATCCAACATGTCTGGTGCATCCATCTGTAGCTGTGCTGTCTCCCGGATGTTTGTAGCTGTTGCTAAATGAAAGATGCCACTTCACCTTCATCTGTCTTGTTTCGTCTCCGCCAAAGCTGGTTCTTTTGTAGCTTTCTCTCTAGTGTTCGGAGACTTAGTGTGATGTCATGTCATTCCTTCAAAACCACTACAATTTCAGATTTGTTAAGCCATGTCTGAAGTACTCTTCAATTAGGGCATTCATTTGTGTACGCTGAGCTATCTCTCACCTGTTGTTTTTGTTCGCTCACATTAAGTAAAAATTTCGAGATATTATCTTGAAATAACGAGATAACTATATTGAAATTTTGACTTAGTTATCTCGTTATTTCAAGATAAGTCAAAATTTCGAGATATCTCAAAATAACAAAATAACTAAGTCGAAATTTCAAGATAGTTCTCTCATTATTTTGAGATTAAGTCAAAATTTCAAGATATTAAGTTGAAATTCGACTTAGTTATCTCGTTATTTCAAGTTAACTAAGTCGAAATTTCGACTTAAATTTTATTTTTTTTTTTCCCACGGTGGCGGAAACAGGCTTCCATAATATTGTTATATTCCGACGTGAGATCAACATAGTGGCAAACCTGTCCCTGCTTGTTCACAGCAGTTACTGAAATCTCAGCATCATAATTACGTTGAAACAATGTTATCAACATTAAGACAGGATTTCAACTGTCATTCATCATTGTGACAGTGTTGGATGCCTGCTGGGATATGACAATAACATTTATAATGCAAGTGAACGGCACTAATTTGAAACAAGTTTAATGTCTCCCCACAACCTAAGAAGTCAGTGATGCATACCAACAAACATCCTCTATACTGCCATACAAAAGCAGATCATCAGAACTGTATATTTAATCAAGATTGAGTAATTACCCAAATTGGGTCTCTTAGGCTGTTTTATTTTGTAACAAAATATTGACTATTCTCAGTTCGGAAGAAAATAGTGTGTGAAAATTACAGTAACCACAAAATCCACACTAAACCCAAAACACCTTTTTTTCAGCATAGTAACTCTGTTTCGCCTTTGTAGGGCAGTATTGCTCAGATTCGTTATGTTAATTATCCCCCACATAAATACATCATTTTTGGTTTTATACCCTACATTATGAGACTTTTTTATGATAAGAATGCCTTGCCTTATTTAAAGAGTTTCTTTATTAACAGGATGCAGGGCTATTGTTCAAAAGCAGCCAAGAGGACAAAGCATGTGGCACTAACATTCCTGATATACCAGCTGTGACGCTGCCTTTGTTCAGCCAGGCTGCTGTGAGTCGATCTGCAAGCCACTACCGTGTCCCTGTCTTCCTATCATTGTTTCTGTCCCATAGGAATTTAGGTGGCACTTTGTGACAGAAATAGTGTAGGAGATATAATTGAAGTGTGTTTATAGTGTACTAGAACTTGTTGGGACACATTTATATGTGTGGGGAACAGTGTATATGTCTAGTATACTGTGTAGATGTGTGCAGTATGTGCATAGTATAATAAAACTGTTAAGTGTGTGTGTGTGTGTTTGTAATCAAAGCTTAATTAATTAAGAGATCAACTATACTGTGTGGCATGTATTAAAGGGGCATAGCCTTTGCAGGTCTCTGCATAGCTAATCCTGCTGGCAAAGAGGTGGCGTAGATGTGACGTAACATCTCTTTCCGGTCTGGTTTCATATTCTTCCTGGCCTGGTTCTCTTGTACCTGTACGACATGGATGCAAAGTTAAATCCATTGGGGTGTTATGAATGGAGTTAAAAAAAAATAATAAAATGTAACTTCATACTTGGGCAGACCTTCTGGTAGGATGTAACATTTTCTGCCTTATTATGAATCTGCTGAAGTCTCTGCTCCCTCATCCTGAAAGGAGTTTAAAAATTTACCGTGAGAAACACAGTAGCCTATCCTGGAAGCTATGGGCACGAGGTGGGGAACAACCCAGGATGGGGGGCCAGCCCATTGCAGGGCACACTCACACACCATTCACTCACACATGCACACCTACGGGCAATTTAGTAACCCCAATTAGCCTCAGCATCTCTTTGGACTGTGGGGGGAAACCGAAATACCTGGAGGAAACCCCACGATGACATGTGGAGAACATGCAAACTCCACACAGGCGGAGACTTGAACCCTGGTCCCAGGGGTGTGAGGCAACAGTGCTAACCACTGCACCACCATGCCGCCCCCTCATATAGTTCAATTCAATTTATTTCAATTTATTTTTTATATAGCACCTTTCACAAGAGAGTTTTACATGGGTGTGCTGTGATACAACATCATTAAGAGAGAACAATAGAAAAACAGGGAAAAGGAAAGACAAAGAAATGAGAGAGAACTACATGACAACGGAGAAGAAGAATCAAAATCTCCCAAGTTGGGAGGAAAAAAAACCTCTGGAGGTCCAAGGTCAACTGGCTGGGCATGCTAACATTACAGAGTTTGAAGCATATCCTTCAGAGATCCAGAAATTCACTAAAATTGTTACTGACTTAAAAAGGTCCTAATGTAGTATCTTGGTGTGCTGAACACGACCATGAAAATTTTTTATTGGCTCTCGTTTTGAAGATATTTCATATAGTTCACGTTTCACCGTGTAAATTTCTCCAGTAGGACTGTAACAACATCCTAAATAAGCCTAGAATGACATAATATTGTATCACATTGCATAATACCATCATGCACACATCATCCAGAGTTTATTGCATCATTTTCTGATGCAATGCAGTACTACTGCCAGGCGGCTGCTGAAGTAAGCTGACGTCAGCAGTGTACTATATAAAGCCCAGTCGGAACGTTTAGCATTTAAAATATTTCAGACTTTGTGGAATACAGTTTAAGCTACTGTTGCATAAAACTATTATTTTATCCATTTAGTTACAATACAGAGCACTAATCATTAATTAATGATTTAATGCAGATTACAAATAACTAGAGCCAATCTTGCATTTTCAGTGTAATATTCGTGTTGAGCGCATAAAAATTGATAAGAAATGACTAATTTTATTTCAGTAACATGACTTTTGTAAACAATTGTTGACCAGTGTTATACATGCCACTCTATTAAGCCACATTGTTCCTTATAGGGGACAGTTAGGTCTTGAAGATGATATCACATACGTGGGGGGTGGGGGGGGGTGAATTTACCAGCTTTCTCTTGCTGTCAAATCAATATTTTAATCGATATTAAAAACTTTTTTTCCCTGGATCACATGGGGATATAGAGAGAAACAGAGTAAATCACATGCTGTATATAAATATGCATTAATAGGAACACTGTAGTGGGTTCTTAGTTGCTCAGAATTCCAAGGGCAGATGTGATTTTATTTTGAAGTTACGTTTTTCCAGATGTGCTCCTTTTTTCTTGTTATTTTCTTTTGTTATTAATAAAGTTTTCATTCTCTTTCACGAGAACAAGCTGTCTCCTGTCTTTTCTCCCCTCGCCACATTGGTGACCCCGATGTCTCTTCGTACGTTTTTGAGGAGATTTCTCTCAGCATGTCGGCAAACGCTGAGGCTTTAAAGCTCCTGGAGTTATGGCGTGAAAATGCCGCTGTGTGGTTCACGCAGGCTGAAGCTCAGGTCGCCGTCCTGGGCAACATGCAAGACGAGACCAAGTACTATTATGTTTTTGCTGCACTGGACAATGCCACAGCATCACGGGTGATCCCCCAGCGGACGACAGAGCCAGAGCAAGCACGTACACTTCTCACCTTACCCTCCTTGGGGGACCAGATGCCATCGGAGCTCAAGGACCACATGCTGTCTTTACTGGGCAGACATCAGCCCTGCTTTATTTTTCGTGAGCTGTTTATGCAGCGAATGCCGGCTCCTGTTCGCTCGGCTTTAGCGAGCTCCCCGCTTACAGATTTCTGTGAGTTGGCGAGAGAAGCAGACAGGATTTACATTGCAAGCCGGCAGTCCTGCGCCATGTTTTTGTCATGCCCTTTTTGGTGTGCACGCCAAGAAATGCATCCCGCCCTGCTCTTTCAAGCCGCCAGGAAACGTCAGGACCAGCACCCTGTAGCTGCACTGGGTGTCAGGGGGCAAAGCAGTCTGCTGCTTGTTGAGGACTCCATTTCTGGCCGGCGTTTTCTTTGTGACACTGGTGCTTTGGTGAGCGTTCTCCCAGCGTCACAGCTGGATAAACGGTCAGGAGAGCGTGGTTTTCCCCTAGTGGCTGCCAGTGGCAGTTCAACTGACACTTTTGGAGAGCGGACTCCTCTGTTTTCATGGGCAGCATTTCTGGTGGGTTTTTGTGTTGGCATCTGTTTCCACCCCATTGTGGGGGCTGATTTTTTGTGTGCCAACAATTTGCTCGTGGATGTCAAAAACAGGCGCCTGATCAACATGGAAACTTTTTGCTCTTTTCCGTGGACCCTTAATGAGGCTGGCCTGTCCAACCTGTCTGATATTTCTGCTTCAGCCGACATTTTCCAGCGCCTCCTGGCAGAGATTCATAATCTCACCGTGCCCACCTTTTCCACATCCTCGGCTAAGCAGGCTAGGTGCCTGGACCCTGAGAAGCTGGCTGTTGCCAGAGAGGAGTTTGCCACATTGGAGCATTTAGGGATAGTTTGGCATTCTGACAGCCCCTGTTCTTCTCCTCTCCACATGGTGCCCAAGCCTGGGGGTGGATGGCACCCCTGTGGGGATTATAGGCGCGTTAATGGTGCCACCACCCCCGACCGTTACCCTATTCCTCACATCCAAGATTTCTCTGCCCGTTTGGTGGGAATTGTCATTTTTTCCAAGGTGGACCTGGTTAGGGCCTACCATCAGGTCCCAGTACACACTCAGGACATCCCTAAGACTGCTGTTGTCACACCTTTTGGTTTGTTTGAGTTTCTCAGGATGCCTTTTGGACTAAAGAACGCGGCCCAAACTTTTCAGCGTTTAATGGACAGCATTGTGTGGGACATGCCTTTTCTGTTTGTTTATTTGGACGACATCTTTATTGCTAGCAACACTATGGATGAGCATTTGAGGCATCTCCAGGCACTGATTGCGCGTCTCAGTGCTCATGGGTTGATTGTGAATGTTAGCAAGTGTCAGTTTGGTGTCCCTTCTGTTGATTTCCTTGGCCACCGCATTACCCTGGAGGGGGCGGTGCCTCTCCCCGAGAAAGTTGCCACTGTCTAAGATTTCCCGTGACCAGTCACGGTCAAATCTTTGCAGGAGTTTCTTGAAATGGTTAACTTTTACCACCGTTTCCCCTGTACTCTGCACTCAGGGGCGTTTCATCTAAGGCAGTGGTTGACTGTACTGCAGAGCGGTGTCAGGCGTTCCATACTGCTAAACAGGCCTTGGTGGATGCTACGTTGCTAGCCCACCCCTTGCTGGATGTTCCCATTGCTGTCACTACAGATGCTTCAGATGTTGCTGTTGGCACAGTACACAAATGGCTAGTTAATGGTTATGTTCTTATGTTCTTATGGTGAATGGCAACTGCTGACCTTTTTCAGTCGCCAGTTATGCCCAACGAGTGCAAGTACAGCACTTTCAACCATGAACTCCTTGGTCTGTACATAGTTGTGCGCCATTTCCGCTTCCTGTTAGAAGGGTATCGGTTCACTGCTTTCCTGAATCACAAGCCGTTGGTGGCTGCAATGAGCAAGATTTCGGACCCTTGGTCTGCCCGTCAGCAGCGTCAGCTGGCGTTTATTTCTGAGTTCACCACAGACATCCATCATGTTGCTGACAAACACAGTGTAGTGGCTGATTGTCTCTCGCGTTTGGAGGTTGGTGCTGTCCACCTTGGTTTGGATTACGCCCTCATGGCAGCTGACCAGGCCTCCGACAGTGGCATTCAAGGGTTGCGGTCTGCTGACACTGGCCTGCAGCTGCAGGACGTGCTTTTTGGTGACACCTCACTGCTTTGTGATGTCTCCACAGGGACTGCGCGGCCTGTAGTGCTGTGTGGCTGGCAGCGTCGTGTGTTTCAGGCTGTGCATGGCCTTTCCCATCCTGGCCGCAAGGCATCCCAGAAGCTGCTTTCAGCTAAGTTTGTATAGTGCGGGCTGAAAAAGGATATACGCGACTGGGTTGCTTCTTGCCTTGTTTGTCAGTGGGCTAAGATTCAGCTGCACACCAGGGCCCCTCTGGTGCCTTTTGCCGTTCCAGAACGTCAATTTGATGTCCATGTGGATTTGGTTAGTCCGTTGCCACCATCCTGTGGTTACACACCTTTTGACCATCATTGATCGAACAACTCGCTGGCCGGAGGTGGTGCCATTAGCCTCCACAGCTGGGCTTTCATCAGCTCCTGGGTCTCTCGTTTTGGTGTGCCTGTCGACCTGTCGTCTGATCACGGAGCACAGTTCACCTCCGACTTGTGGAGTGCGATTGCCCGTGAGTTAGGGGGGGCTGTGTAGCGGGTTCTTAGTTGCTCAGAATTCCAAGGGCAGATGTGGTTTTATTTTGAAGTTACGTTTTTCTTCTGGCCAGAGTGTTTTACGCTTTAGCGGCAACCCAATATGCTCCTTTTTTCCGTTATTAATAAAGTTTTCATTCTCTTTCACGAGAACAAACTGTCTCCTGTCTTTTCTCCCCTCGCCATAACACCTACACATACACAAACACAAACACACACATATATGACATAAGGATCTTTTGTCACTCACTGATCGGTGAGCTGGACTTGCTGGAGGCAGCCAAGGAGCTCATGGTTCTGCTGTGAGCAGGTCTGCAGGGTGTGGCATGTCTTAATCTGGGCTTGCAGCTCCTGCATGTATTGCTGCTGCTGAGGCAGGTGGGGGGTTGTGATGGGACGGCCTGTGAATAAGTACGACCCCTGTGGAGATGCCACACAGCAAAGTGTGAGCTACTGGCCAAACCTGCACATTTTATAGCAGGATGACAGATCACATCATAGCTGCGTAACTACTTTAATCAGCTAAGAAATACTTCCTGTATTAAGCTCACATGGCATTCTGTGAATTGTGAAGTTTTCTCCTTCCCCATGGCGTCTGCCACACCCAGGTTGAATGCGGCCACCTTCTGGTTGTTCATTTGCACCACTTCTTTGTTTGCCTAAAGAAGTAAAATTAAACATTATATTATTGACAAGCATGAGTACCACTGCAGGTCTATGTCAATGGAAGATCAGGGGTCTCATTTATAAAACTTTGTGTAGAACTCATACTAAAAGTGTACGTGCACTGAAAAGATGAAAATGACATACGCAAAGAAAAAGCCAGATTTATAAAAGCGTGCGCACGCACGCTTTTATAAAGCAATATATTACTTTTAATAAAGCAATATACGCTTTATAAATCGCACTCTACCTGGGATTGTATGTACGTAGATTTGCCGCATATCCCGCCCTCTACACGCCCCCGTTCAACCATACATGGTCAATGCAAATCACCTCATGCATATTTAAGCATCCGATATAAACCTGAAAAACTCATGGCATCATGGCAACCGAGGGGAAAAGTAAAAAGAGATTTTTTTCTGATACCGAGATAGATGTGTATGGAAGTCTGTTTCCACCACCATGGAAAAAAAATATATAATTTAAGTCGAAATTTCGAGATTAATTTTTTTCCCTCGGTGGCGGAAACGGGCTTCCATATAATTCGGTACACTTTTGGGGGGTGGTATAACAACCGGCCAAACATCGCCATCTGCATTGCTCGTGCATGCACAACGGTGCGGGCACGAGCGTGAGCATCGTTATAGCAATTTTCCTCTGCGCTCTGGGGGTTTGAAAGGGGGGTGAGGAGCCAGTACTTGAGAGGGTAGCCGCTGTCACCTGCATTTCATAACAAAACGATTCAATACATGAACAATGAATAGTTATAAATTATACAATGTTTTTATCACCTTACCAAGAAGCCAGCCATCACACACAGCACCAGCCTGCAGTCTGCTCTCTACACTGCTGTGTCCCAGGTTAAATGAGCCAGGCAATCGTGCAACCACGTTTGTCAGGACCATATCAACGTCACAAATAACTTGCACATTTATAGAATGCACGTTTTCTATTCACGTAAATAAATTTGTTTTCATATGGAGCCCTTATTGCAACGTGAGTGCAGTCAATTGTGCTGATTACATTTGGGAAACCGGACATTGCTGCAAATTGCCTTTTGATGTTGGCCTGTTCTAGCACAGTGTAAGGGAACTTAATGTATCCACTAGTCATTTTAATAATCCCCTCCAGAACGACAGGTATTACTGAGCTTAGTGATGATTGTGATATCCCAGACCTAGAATACAATTAAACACAATTGGATTATTATTGTATTTCCTAAACAAGCTTTAAAACAAACTCACAACTTTATTGTTAATTATAACATATACCTGTCAGCTAATTCCCACTGGTAAAAGCCAGTTGCAAGGAACCCCAGGGTTGTCAGTACCTGTATTTGTACTGGGATTGCGTGATTCCGTCAGCTTGGTCTCTCTAACATTGGACCCAGTTCAGTACATAGCTCCAAAAGCACACATCTATGTAATCTAAATCGGTTTGTGAGCCAGGCATCATCATGGGCCAAAAAATCTTCATGGTCCCTGAACACCCGTTCCTTTCTAATTCTGCCATTGGTGTAATCTTCTAACAATGCCAGTGCATCCATTATGTTACATTACGCACGAATGTGATCGTGGTATTTATGTATTTTCAGCAATGAGACTTTTCAGCAATGAGATTTTTTCACTCCTCGTCCAAATGATCATGATAACGATCACCACTTATCGATTTACATTTCAACAGCTGTGCCGCATACAGTTGAGGCCAAAATTATTAGCCCCCCTATGAACATCTCATTGTTTTAAAAGTATTTCCGAAGTGCTGTCAAATAGAGCAAATAATATTTAACATGCCGTTTTTTAGACATCTCAGTTTTAATTTTGATGCTTACATCATTTTACTTTTCACACAGAAATGAAAATATTCCACAGAAACCAAAAACTACCATGGTCAAAATTATTAGCCCTCCGGATATTCCTCATCTGAGGAATCCCAGCCCATTCTTCTTTGGCAAATCTCTCAAAGTCCTTGAGATTTGATGGCCTTCACTTTGGTCTTCTGGAGATAGTTCTTCACCAGGAGAGATGTATGTTTGGGATCGTTGTCGTGTTGGAAGACGAAGCGACGACCCAGACCCAGTTTTGCTGCTGACTGCTTAAGGTTTTCTTTTAAGATCTCCACATATATTTCTTTGTTCATAATTCCTTCCACCTTGACAAGATTTCCAGTTCCTGATGCACTGAAGCATCCCCACAGCATAATGCTCCCACCACCGTGTTTCAATGTGGGGACGGTGTTCTTTGGGTTTTACGCCTCTCCCTTCCTTCTCCAAACATAAGCAGTGTTTCTATGGCCAAAGAGCTCTAGTTTAGTCTCATCTGACCATAGGACATGCTTCCAGTATGAATCATCTTTCTCCAGGTTGTCCTAAGAATACTTTAGTCTGGCTTGAAGGTGTCTCTTCTGCAAAAGTGGAGTCCTGCTTGGTCTGCAGCCTCGAAGTCCATTCCTGTGCAGAGCTCTAGTCATTGTCTTCTTTGAGACCACAATTCCTGACTTGGCCAAGTCGTTCTTTAGTGTCTTGGCAGTTGTTCTAGGGTCTATAGACACATCTCTCACTAGTTTTCTTTCCAGGATCTTTGAAATCTTTCGCTTCCTACCTTTGCCAGGCTTGTTCTATACTGTGTGGCTCTCTTTGAATTTCTGGATTATACTTCTCACTCCAGTTCTTGACACTTGGAAACGCTGTGATAACT
>JAODKC010000259.1:3264-15678 GCA_026777985.1 Mormyrops attenuatus
AAGGTTAGGTTTAAGGTTAAAGTTAGATTTATGTTTAAGGTTAGGTTTATGGTTAAAGTTAGATTTATGGTTAAGGTGAGGGTTAGGGTTAAAGTTAGATTTGTGGTTAAGGTGAGGGTCAAGCATGACTTGGCATGGGAGAGAGGCTGTTTTGTTGTCGAGGAATGAATGAGCTGCTTACAATGACAGACTTGCACACTCATGATGCGGTTGGGGGTCTCTGAGTGTGAAGATCTGCCATATATATATGCACACAGTTCACTTCGCTATCAGCAGATATAACTTGATGGGTTCTTGGCCCTGAATATACTCTCTGCTGCATCTTCTCATCTTTTAAAAGTCAATTTCCAGATTTTCAATAGTCTCTTCTCAGCCAAAATAAACTTTCATTGATATATATGATGAACAATCTTGTTTTCATTGCATCTGGCAACAAACTGTCTATTTAGAGCGGCTGCGTCCTAATTTGGGCGGCTAGAGTGATTGATGGAGACCGATGAGGGTGTCATTCGTGAGCCAAGCAGTGGATGTATGGTGTACATTTATACAGAAACACACCTGTCTTTGAAGAAATAGCGAAAAAAGTAAACACAAGGCTGAAATGTTGTTTTGGATCATAAACAGTTGCTGTAATCAAAGCTTGGCTGATTGATCATCTCTACAGTACCGCCATCTTTTCGGGATATTTAAGGATTTTCTCCGGCAGAATGTAATCCACCCAAAGCCGCCGTATCTCACAGTGCAGAGGGTGTGTCATTTACAGAGTGAAAAGTGCACTGTTTACATTCACCACAGAATTTGTGGGGAGCACAGTTACTGGTTTGGCCGGTGATGGACTTTCTGGCCAATAAACGTTCACTCACTATCATAAATAACAGATTAATGTGAATAAATGCTGTTTACAAGCTTATCTTAACCTATCTGGAATGATTGCTCATATATAAATAATAATGATAATAATAATTAAGCATAGAAATGGAGAATAGTGTTGAATATAATCATTAGATTAATAATGGTACCCATTTCACATTCTCGCGGTAGTCATTAACTTCTCATTTGCATATGACCTATATGCTGAACATTTGTCGCACCCAAGCGGTAAGGCATGTTTTTACCCAATGGCGTCTATGGCCTTAGGGGGCAGGAGTCACTACTGTGCTGGCCAATCCCCAGCAGGGCAGGCTAGGGGGCGCTGTGGGTGAGGCATCATTACACCTGCCTGCATCTTTTGGGCAGCTGGAGGCTGTGACGGAGGCTCATGCAGAGAATCGGGGTGGGATCAAGTCAACGGTCCTGGACAGGTGAGGATTCTGGAATAGACTAGCGGCACTTTATGAATCTCGATGAGGAAATTCTCGTTTCCGCCCCCCCGTCTTCTTTGTCATAAGACATACATACAGGTCTGAGCCAGCTTGCTCTGTGTGTGTGTGTGTGTGTGTGTGTTGGGTTAATTTTCTTTTATTATTAAACTGTGCACAGAAAACAGTCCTGTTACAGGTCAGGTCTCCGACACCAGGCTTTCTCTGCTCTTTATGAACTTTTTTTTCATAAAGTTTTCAACAGAGACTCTAATGACCTCCAATTAAAACTGTTACTGAGTGCAAGTAGTAACAATTATGCAGTTTGAATTGAGTGACTGTAATTTAATATGTGTCTCAATATACGGAAGTTGGATAAAGTTAAAATACTGGCTATTAATAGCTGTACTTTGCCCTTCTGCATTTTCCCTCTATTCCAGTGAATTTTCAGCATAGAAATCCGCCGGCATTGTGAGCTTCTAGGACTTTCTATCACGTTTGCCCTTCTGTAAGATCGTGTAAGGACAAAAAAATCTAAATAATTACGAGGCCGAGGTAATGCTTTTATCATTAAGAAACATTCTTTGAAGTTCATAATAAAAGGCACGGTAACAATTTCTCTTATAAAAATAAAAGGCTACACAATAACTGTAATTATCTCTTTCATCATATCGCCAAAACAATATTCTGATGTCAAAACAGTAACCTTAGAAAATGGTAAATACATTCTACTATTTAATTACATGAAATTTCACACTTTGTTACTGAATCAAAGACAATAAAGATCAGCAAATGCATTTCAGATTATGAATTGAAACTCTTTGAGGGCGGCATGGTTGCCCAATGGTTACCCAATGGTTACCACTCTTGCGTCACACCCCTGAGACCAGGGTTCGAGTCTCTATCGTGGAGTTTACATGTTCTCTCCTGGTTGTTGTGGGGTTTTCTCTGGGTACTCTGGTTTCCCCCCACAGTCCAAAAACATGCTGAGGTTAATTGGAGTTTCCAAATTGTCCATAGGTGTGCATGGAGGGTGAGTGTCCCATGTGATAGGTCCATGCCATAGGTTCATGCCCTATCCTGTGTAATTCCCTGCCTTGTGCCTATAGTTTCTGGCATAGGGTTGCAACCCTGCATAGGACAAATGGGTATAGCGGATGTATGTATTAAAGCAGTTTGACTTCATATTATTTCTTTGTCCTGCATTTGGAGAAGGATCATTTTTCAGTGTCGTGTCCCTTTTTCCTCAGGAAGCTTCTTCCCAGGCTTTTGGGAGAATATGCAGGTTCTTTCTCTCAGATTTCATGAACGTGTCTTTCCCCAGAGGTCTCAGAGAAACAGCTTCTGTGGACTTGCGTGGAAGGGACACACAAATATGTGTCATAAAAACCAAACGTGACAACTGATATAACTTATGCCCTTATATCCATCCATCCATCCATCCATTTTCTGCTGCTTATCCAGGGTTGGGTCACAGGGGCAGCAGTCTAAGCAGGGATGCCCGTCACCTTCCTCTCACCAGCCACCTCCTCCAGCTCCCCTGGGGGATACCTAGGCGCCCCCCGGGTTAGCCGGGAGATATAATCTCTCCAGAGTGTCCGGGGTCACCAGGGCCTTCTGCTGGTTGGACATGCCTGAAGAAACTCCCCAGGGAAATGTCCAGGAGGCATCCTAGATCGACGTCCGACCTAATTCAGCTGGCTCCGTTAGATAAGGAGGAGCAGCGCCTCTAGTTTGACTCCTCCCAAATGTCTGAGCTCTGCCCCCTGTCTCTAAGGCGGAGCCCAGCCACCCTGTGTAGCAACCTCATTGTATCTATGACCTCGTTCTTTTGGTCAACACTGATTGACCAAAGACCTCCAAGGAAGGCGTGTCAGTGGGATTCAGTGCTCCTTCCACTGCCTGACCGTGTCCCCAGTTGAACTCAACATCCCTGCTGTAAAAACATGGGCAAACCCCTGTCATTCTCCATGGCCTCACTAAACTCCACCCTCATCCAAGTTTTGCCCAAGTGGCATTCTTCTCGGCCTGCCAGTACCTGCCGCCTGCCTCCAGGGTCCCCCTAGCTAACCAGGCTCAGAAGGCCTCCTTCAGCAGCCTAACGGCTCCATTACCGGCTGCTCTGCACTACCCCCTCAGCAATGGAGTCCCTGAACACGGCCCATTCAGGCTCAATGTCCCCTGACTCCTTCAGGAGCGAAGAGAAGTTCTGCCAGAGGTGTGACTTAAAGACCTCCAGGACAGGGGCCTTCAGCAGATGCTCCCAGCAAACCCTCACTATACGTTTGGGTCTATCTGGCATCTTCCCCCACCGTCGGATCCGACTCGCAACCAGATGGGGATCAGTTGACAGCTTAGGTCCTTTCTTCAAGTGTCCAAGTGTCACAGATCTGAGGATATTACAACAAATCGATCGCCAAGCTATGACCTGGGGTGTCCTACTGCTAGATGCACTTATGAACACCCTAATGCTCAGAAAAAATGTGGCTGTCGAAGAAGTCAAATAAGAGAGCTTCGCTCAGGTTACCCACACTAGCTGTAGAGACCCCAAATAGAATAGCACCCCACCCAATTATCCAAGAAGACCAATACTTTGAACTGATGTTCAGTCAAAACCTATCTACTGACTCGTTCATGAGGGCAAACTCCAACACAGAAGTGCTGAACTTTGAGTAGCCCCCACCCTTGCCCGGCAAATCTCATCCAGGGCCACACCAGAGTGGTATAGAGTCCAACCCCTCTGCAGGGGTTTGGTTCCAGAGTCTCTACTGGCATTGAGGTGAGCCTGACTTTATCTAGATGGTAAATATCCATCTCCCATAATAGCTTGGGTTCCTTTCCCACCAGTGGTTACATTCCATGTGCCAATAACCAGTCTCAATAACCAATATGCCCTTATATTCTTATAAATAACACTTTTAATCTTAAAACTAAGTAGAGTCAAACTGAACTTTCCTTAGATGGAGGGTGACTCACCCTTTTTGTTATGCTGAGTCAGCGATTAGCCATGTGGCGACAGCATCGGCAAAACTCTAGCCGTAGCTCTGCATGCTGGGTAATTTAATGACTTGAAGGCAGGAGTTGTGATGTCAGAACGACAGCTTACTTATTCATTTAAAATTACTGTTATTTTTAGATTCGCTGTAAAAACTTTAAGCCTTAATATGAAGGTATATGGTAGCTGTTATATATAGCCAAAGGTCTTTCACTTGCAGATACGGGGGCTCCACCTGTGGCAGGTCTTCAGACCGCCAGAGCGGATCGGAGATGGGGGGCGATATGCTGGGCACGGCAGGCAGCCATGAGTGCGGATTAATTGAAATGCCCTGGAATCAGTGCAGAATCCTCCGCGGAGACGCTTTCGCTAATGACAGGACCTGAGTGAGACCGACCGTACTTGCTGAGAATAGGAATGGGAGGAAGTCAGCGGCGAGTGCCCTGGATCTGTGTCATGTGGGACTGGTCACTGTCAGACAGAGCAGGGAGATAATCGTTTGCTGTTATGAAGGCCATCACAGCGTACAGACTACAGTGCCTGTTTGCAGCTCAAATTTAAAATAAAGATTGAGACCCTCTATTCTCAGATATAAATTAATATTATGTCATTTAAGCTAAATATGATCCTGACAGGTACGAAGAATACAGAAAATATAAAGAGTATATTTTATAATTGTATTAAAACGATGCTAAATGACAAGCGTGTGACAGTTTGCTGAACACTGACTGACTGGCGTCCCGGGCGTTGGGGGGCGGTGGATCTTCTCCATGTCACAGCTGCACACCGATGCCTGTCAACACCCACAGGGCTACATAACGCCTCTTGGTGAGGCGAACAGCCCACGGGGCGGGAGGTGGGAAGCTGACACACACCCATGGCAGGGAGCGTGATGTCGTCTTCACCGCTCTGAAGCTGTGAGAGGCGCTATATGCATATCTCGCGTTACCCAGTTTATAGTCATTTTTACCTCCGTTAAGTTGGCTAGATGGTGAGGCTGACATGGGCACAGAAATCAAAAATTTCTGTTAAAAATTTGGTTTGTACTGTAAAGAGGAATGCTTATATAAGCCTATGCATTTTATTTACATACCAGACACTTTTAGCTAAAGCGTCATGGATTTTTGAGACAGTAGGGTCAGAGACAGCAGGGACAGAGACGGTGAGGACAGAGACGGCGAGGACAGAGACGGCGGTGACATAGACGGCGGGGACAGAGACGGCGGTGACAGAGACGGCAAGGACAGAGACGGCGGGGTCAGAGACGGCGGGGACAGAGACGGCGGGGTCAGAGACGCCGGGGACAGAGACGGCGGTGACAGAGACGGCAGGGTCAGAGACGCCGGTGACAGAGACGGCGGGGACAGAGACGGCGGGGACAGAGACAGCGGGGTCAGCCAGTCCCTGTAGCAGTTGGGGGGGGGGCATTACTCTGCCAAGCCTGGGATTTGAACTGGAAACCTTCTGGTTATAGGCACAGTGTCCTAACCTGCTAAACTACAACCCCCCCCCCCCTCAAAAAAAAGTCTTGGTCTCTGGCTATCCTGTCTGTAAAGGCAGCTGGCCTTTTCTTCTAGCCAGGGGATTAAAACCATCAACCTGCCAATCACAGGCACAAAGCTCCCAATAAGCATTGACCCAAGCAGGATTCAAAAACACAGCCTACTGATCTGGAATCAGACATGCTACCACTGTGCCACAAGGTCAAACACATTTGCTGGGGGCTTGTTTATGGCTAATAAAACACCCCCAGGTGGAGAGGAAAGCCATTTCCTGCACATTCGGTTTCAAATTCATTATCAACTTGGTACTTTATTTCTACAAGTATTCAGCTAATAGCCCACGGCCCAGCAATCTTCATTGGGTTTTCCCACCAAAACATCTCTGCCTGTAATCTTCATAAAACTTGACATGCAAGGAAATCTCTTCTCATATTTTTCTTATAGAGGATGTCAGCTGAAGGTAATACTATGAGGGAGATAGGTTTCAGTTTGCTGGAGACATGCGAGAGTCAGCTCTCAGCAAGGGGACGACTTCATGGCAAGGCTCTGGGTCATTTTCTGGGTAGCAGTCCACCCTCTGCCGGTACACCTACTGTTCAGATTTAACGACTTTAATTACTGAAATGTATCCATCACCCAATTGGTTACCCTAGTCAGGGTCATGGGCGAGGCCTGTAGCCTTTCGCTGGCAGCACAGGACACCCAGAGTGGGATGCCAAATCCCCAGTGACATCATAAGAGTAGCTTTTCTGCACAGGAAGGGGAGGTTCCGTGATGTCATCGGCTCAGCCCTGCCGCCTCAGTCCATCCTCTCTCTGATTGGCTGATGGTGGATATCTGCAAGCGCCAGTGCAGTCAAACCCCTTCAACAAATGTAAACGTATATCAGTCATTTTACGATGACTTTTAATAAAACGTTGCCCTGGCAGTGAAACAAAATGAAAATGAAATAAAATGTGTCATTTGCCTCTTTTCAGTCAGAGTAATAATACCGCATGAAATCTTAGTTCTCTTACAGAGGAAGGGAGCTTCATTTAGATTAAAATTCAGTCCATCTTACTGCCACTTTGCAAAAAGGCAAACGTTTTGTTTCTTATTCATATACTTACTTGTTTTTAACTTTTCAGTTCGCATTAGGCCAGGGAATTACAGTGAAACAAACGAATAAACAGGGATTTCTGTAAAACAAATCACCCGATTCGCATTCCGTTTGCAGCTTGCGTCCGTGAATCGTTTTCCATTGTGAGAATCTGACTGCAGTAGGCTGGGGAGATGTGCTCTCACATTTTATGTGTCATTAAGATGAATAATGTTTCCAGCGCTGCACACATACTGCCACTATTAATAACAGTAAGCAGTGCATCAGTATTTGCATGATTCCAGGACAGACAGTTATGGTGTAATGAAAAAATATTGATTTTAAAGCTCTGAACATGGCAAATAAGAGCAGGATTGAAGTCCTCCTTATTATGTGGACATGATGCCGAATAAGGATGGCTGTGGAGGTGGAGGTGATACAGATTGCGTGGTGCGATGGTGTCTGCCATGAGTAAATCTGCAGTAAGATCATGAGGAGCAGCTTTCGGCACCATCTGAGAGCTTCCGCATATGCTCTAAAACGACCGCAGGGGTCTCACTTCTCCGCCAATCAATCCATCCATCCATCCATCCATCCATCCAACTTCCTGCCAATTTTCTCAGACAGGCTCCCTGAGGGCCAGGAGCTTAAGCCAGGCAGCATGTGACACAAAGTGTCACGTAAAAATGTGAGTCAAAATACGAAGGAGGTGTTGGCACTCTTTCCGGGACCTTCTTCTCTAACTGGGGGTCAGAGGCTTGGATACCCAGTAGGAGGCTGGATATGGCCTGGAACAGTGAAATAATTCCAGTACAGGAAGAAGCAGCTGTTTTCTGAATATAATCCACGACAGAGTGGCTTTGAGCCTATAACTTTCTGGCTGACCCACAGAGCCCCGGGACCAATCGCCATCCAGCTACCTAGCTGGAGTACTGGAGGTCTTTCTCTGACTTAACTTCCAAGATAAGCAGCGTGCCCTATTTCCGAAACTAATCTCATACAGGAGATGCAAACTTTTTTGTGTTTTCCGATGGTTTCCAGGCATCCATTTAGTGCCTGACTGGAACTGTTACTGTCTGCACACTCCTGCACCTGTCTTACCCTAGCCTATGCCATCCAACGGCCTTCCCTCGAGTAATAGGGCATTCCTGCGCATCGTTAGTCAGCATTCACACCATCCTCACCCGTTATCCCTGTCACAACACCACGGCCAGCGTTCGCAGAGAGAAATGCTCAGTCCTCAATGAGATATCGAGCATGCCATGGTACACATAGTTCCCGAACAAATAAAATAAGTTTGACTGAATGACCAGTACAGCTGACTCATTGGTTCCAGCAGCCCGAACACGGAATGAATAATAAAAATTCTGAAAATCTGTTATGTACAAATTTAACCTGCTGAAAAATACCTATTTTCCAGATATCTAGCAGAAGGCAGGCAGTTCTGTTAAATGGAGAGTGCTGGAGAAAGGGCTGTAATGGTCTGTAGATCATTTTTCTAGTCGGTTTTGTGTCTATTGATGCATTTTCAGTAACAGCCCATATATGTACGTGACACTTTCCTGGTCCAGAACACCACATGAAAAATATCCACAGAACAGCATCTTCATAAATTTTCATTTGGCTGCCCTAATTGTCCAAATGTAATTTTCATTTTGCTCAAGATGTGCGATGAAAGCGGGAATACCGCCCCACAGCTATGGGGATTTGACGCCAGCTACCTAAGGCTTGTTTTCTCACATGGCGTCGTAATGTGGTTGAATGTGCTGAGGAGATAATGAGTAAGAATGAGGGTGATGAGGATTAAACCGGAAGCTGGTGCTCTGTCAGAGTCCAACCATCGGGGGAAGGAACTAAACCTGAATGAACTGACCCACAGTGACTCGGTTTATGTTACCCAGCATGGCATGATTAATTATATTGACACACATGAGTGTGTACCGTTTGATGTTACACCAATGACAGGTCGCTTTACACCAAGGGCAAAACTGTATTGTAGGCTACATTTTAACCCCCCCCATATACATAAATATAATTTTGCATCCAGAAGTTTGTAGTGTGAGCAGTTTGACAAAATGGATGGAAGACAGGAACACGGACAGATATTGGACCATAAGAATGTCAATGGGGAACAGGCACGACGGAGGCCTTTTCAGACCCATGCTGCTGTGACGATTCATTGCCTAGACGGTGGATTTTGGAACGCTATCAGTGCTGGTGAGTCTTCTGGAGATTGACCAAGACCCAGCACATTCCCACAGCTTTTTGATTGACAGAAATATGACCAGGTTCCCCATAGACGCCTACCATTTTACCTGGCATCCACGTGGAAACCCATCCTTAGGTGACAGAGGTTCCATCCGACTTCCACCCGACAGGGGGCCTATTCCTCTGCAAGCAGCCACTGGCTGATGGCCAGAAGTACTGAGAAGCTGTACCCCGAATCGGGGTGCAGGCTGGGGGAAAAACCCCGGTCAGGCAGACGCAGGGTGCAGCGTCAGGAGCTGTAGGTGATAAAATGCACCAGAAGCATTATTTTTGATTCCAGTTACATATTCACAGGAAAACCCAGGATGCTACTAGTGATTATCCAGTGTAACTTTGATGTAGATGAAGGAGTGAACATCACGCACTGGCGTATAACACAGAGGGCGACAGTGATGACTTATGTAAGGCACTCTGGAAAGCCAGAGTTTGAGGGCAAGTTCAAGGGACCTGAACGAAGCTACAGCGCCTCTGAAAACTATCCAAACCCCCGAGGATTTGTCTCACTCAACTGAATTATGGATTCTACTTTAAAATTGAGATCACTGCGATTTAATGTTAGAAAATATTCTAAGTAAAAAATTGTGAAAAACGTGTGATGCTGTTTGCATAAGTATCCAATCCTCTCGTTTTAATATTCTGTGGAGGCACCATACCTGCCAATCACTGCCTCAGGCCTTTTGGGGTACACATCTAACAGCTTTGCACACCGTTTAGGAGCAATTTTGGCCAAATCATCCAGGCTGAATAGCTGAAGGTTGTTCAGGTCAGTCGCTTGACGCTTGTGCACTGCAGATTTTTAGCAGTGGCATGCATTTCCAGTTGGAGATCAAGGCTTTGACTGGGTCATTCTAGGATATTCATTGTTTTGTTCTTTTTCTTTACATTGGTCTTGTGTTTGGGGTCATCGCCCTGCTTTCTTCCATCTTTCATGAGACTGGCACAGGATTTCTCGCAATTAATTGCCAGTATTCGCCATCATCTATGCCACCTTCCCTCAACACGGTGCCCGAGCCCTGCTGTGGAAAAGCAGCCCCACATCATGACACTGCCGTCATCACACCTCACTGCAGGTACCATGTTCTTTTTTATGTGTGGGCAGTGTTAGATTAGCGTTAAAAGGCACCATCTCAGCCTCATCTGGCCACAAAATCTTCTCCCTCATCCCAGCTGCATCCGAATACTTTTGTGATGTTTTTATTAAGCCAAAACCGGCACCGGGGAGCCAGGAAGTCCGAGGGAGTAGGTTTGCCGCTATGCTGCGGTAGCGGCCGATGCTGTTGCTCAGTGTCTGGAGTTTGTATCCCTGTGACATCGCTAGACAGACAAATGGAGATTAAAAACCAGTCAAGTGACACCAGCCGCCAACATACAGTCTGGCAATATTAATAAGGGAAAAGACCAAAGCCAGCATCCTGTAGTGTCTCACATTGCAATTAACCTTCTCTTTTCAGCTTTTTGAATTACAAAGAATTTTAATGTTTACAGCATTGCGCAATAATGCTAAATATAGCAGGCGTCAGAGTTAACATTGTTAGCGATATTCTGTTATTCTGCCAGCAAGTCTGCATAATACCTTGATTTTAAAAATTCAGTAAAACACCATACAGTGATCATCTAACACTCTATATACACTCTAAATACAAAGGCATGTGGGTAGAGCATTATTCCGTAAATTACGGTAAAGTGCTCCTTTAGTGGGTGACTGGAGAATAGAAATGGCCCCAATCTGAAAGCAAAGAGCGTCAGAAAGGGTGACTGTATCCATCCAGCTGCCTGCATTTACCCTTCACTGCTGTGCTGGTTTGCTTTTTGTGCACTCAATTCCCTTAGATCCTCTGTTTCCTCCTGCAAAGACCTGCGGCAGGCGTAGCTGCGCTGGTGTTCCCGAACAGCCTCGCTTGAGCTTTGTACTGTACCCCGTCCAGAGTGTCCCCCATGTTTCCCCCCACCAAGGCTCTCAGAGACCCCGCTCCGGATAAGCGCTAATGGGAAATGAAAGACTTGCATGATTACCTCACAAATGACTTCCATGAAGAAGCACTTAATGAAAAGATAGGCGTCAGAATTGAGCAGAACATTATGGCAAGTCTACAGAGACGCCCAAAATCCAGGCCTCATTCTCTCTCAGGCTGCCAGCGTCACTTTCCCATTTGAAGATTAGGAGTCCTTCAAAGGGTGCAATAATGTGACATTACGATTCGGCATTAATATAAGATGCTTTACCGCACCTGCCCTTCCTAGTCGTCCAATGGGGTGTGGCTCCCTTTGCTGTTTCCCAGTCTCTTTGGTTCAAGAGACTGAGCCTGTTTCGTGCAAGGCTCTTTTGTAAAGAGGCACAAAGGCCAGGACAGGCTGCTAACCTGATTTGTAACCACATGTCTTCTCTATGAGGCTGTGAGTGATTGCTGGTGTGGAAAGTAATGGCCATTATTCCCGTTCTTATTGTGTGTGTGTCCTTTTGTCAAATAGATTTCACTGCATGCATTGAATGTGGTTGATTGCAATGAATTGTTACTTCAGTTTAATTTCATTCTCCGTTTCCTGATGTATTTTTAGGTTAGTATTTATAAATCCATTTCAAATATTTATTTAATTCTAGCAAACAGTACAGTCATGCATCGCTTAACGACAGGGATATGTTCTGAGAAATGTGTCATTAGGTAATTTCTTTGCTGTGTTTACATCATAGTGCGTACTTACAAAAACCTCGATGGTGCCGTCTGCATTATAAAATATTAAATATATAAACCAGTAACATAGTTATTATTATTATCAAGTATTATTATGTGCTGCACATAATTGTATGTGTTGTACTTCTATACGAGTGGCGGGGTAGTACGGTCACTTTCCCCAGCATCGTCGCAGACACCCAGCCCTGACCTTAACCATAGGTAACTAAATAGAATACAGATAGACTTTGGACATCTTTAGTTATTTGACTGCACAGATTTTTATAAAAGTGAATTTCCCCTTGTGGGGACGAAAAAAGAAAACATCAAAATAAGAGGTTTTTCTTATACTCCTATTGATTCTGGGGACTCATTTCTACAGGCACAAACCGAATCCTAACTATGATCATCCTAACCTGTACCCAGCCGTAAGCTTAACTATAAACCAGCACTGTGATATTGGAAAGCCAGAGTTACCAATACTTACCCTTAAAGCTATCTGGCTAAGCAACAGATCTGGCTTCATGCAGTGATGGGCGGTAGCGCCGCTATATGTAGCGAAGCTATTAGTTTAACTACATTTTCTAGTAGCTTGCCTGTAGCG
>JAODKC010000260.1:0-15671 GCA_026777985.1 Mormyrops attenuatus
CTGCTTGGGCCTTTGGAGGAAGGCTTTCCTTAATCTTGGGTGTTTACCATTCCAAATGAAAGAAAGAATTAAAGAGTCTAAAGATTTGAAAAATGATTTTAGAATCATAATGGGAAGGCACTGGAACAGATAAAGAAATTTGGGGAGCAGCATCATTTTAACAGAATTAATCCTGCCGACAAGAGACAGTAACAGTGGGGACCATTTAGACAAAAGTTGTTTAGACCGATCAAATAATGGAAGGAAATTACTCTGGAACAAATTCCGGAACTGCCTAGTGACACACACCCCAAAGTAACTAAATTGTTCAGTAACTACTTTAAGAGGAAAACTTCCATAATTAAGACTGACAGCCTCCTTATTGATCCAAAAAAGCTCACTTTTACTCAAGTTGAGTTTATAGCCCGAGAATTTACTAAAATTGTCCAACACATTGAGTGCTGCTGGTAAAGACTTGAGTGGATCAGAAATGTACAATACCAGGTTGTCCGCATAAAGTGAGACACTATGCTCAAGCCCGCCTCTAAATATGCCCTGTATTCCCCTGCTGCTACGAATAGCTATAGCGAGCGGCTCAATCGCTAATGCGAAAAGGAGGGGACTTAAAGGACAGCCCTGCCTCGTACCGCGGTATAGTCTAAAATATTCTGAATACTGCCAGTTCGTAAGCACCAAAGCTAAAGGACTCTTATACAATAGTTTAACCCAAGAGCAAAATAAGGGACCAAAACCAAATTTCTCTAAAGTAAAAAACAAGTATTCCCACTCAACCCTATCGAATGCCTTTTCAGCATCCATAGACACAACACACTCAGCAACACAAAGGTTAGGTGTATAGACAATATCCAACAACCGCCGAATATTGTAGAAAGAGTGACGATTTTTACAAAACCCTGTTTGATCAGGTGAGATTACAGAAGGAAGGGCATCTTCTAATCTATGAGCTAATAATTTAGCTAGGATCTTGACATCAGTATTTAATAAGGATATAGGCCTATAGGAGGCACAATCCAATGGATTCTTGTCCTTCTTTAGCAGCAGGGAGATACACACCTGAAAGCAAGAGGGGGGAGTGCCCCAGATTCCAGCGAATCAGCAAAGACTTGGCATAAAAAGGGAGAAAGATCGTTAGAGAATGTTTTGAAAAAACCTGTTGGAAACCCATCGGGCCCAGGTGATTTCCCTGACTGCATGGAAGATATGGCTGCTGTAATTTCCTCTTGGGTAATAGGCACTTCAAGATTTTGCTTAATGTCCGGAGAAAGAGAAGGAATATCAACAAGATTAAAGAATGCCTCCATATCATTTGAAGATGCAAAAGAATCAGAAGTATACAATTTTGAGTAAAACATTTTAAATCTCTCATTAATTACTTTTGGATCCAGCGTAGTAACTCCACTGTCTGTTCTAACACCCGCTATAAGTTGCTTGGCTCTTACTCCACGCAACAGGTTAGCCAAAATTTTGCCAGTTTTCTCCCCATGCTCATAAAAGTCACTTTTACTTCTGAGCAAACAACCTTCAACCTGGCGGGTTGACAAAATATTAAATTCAGTTTGTAACCTCAAACGCTCCTTATATAATGCAGGGGAAGGTGACTGTGCATATTGTCTATCTAAATTTAAAATCTGATCTGAAATATCTTCCTGTTTTTGTTTTGCAGATTTTCTTTTAAAAAATTTCACCCTTAAGAAAAGCTTTCATTGCTTCCCATATCGTCTTGCAGGGCATACCTGGAGTCCTATTCTCACTCAAGAATGTTTTAATTTTAGTGGAGATATCTGCGACAAATTTCTCATCCATAAGCAGCAGCGGATCTAGTCTCCAGTGCTTTCTCCCCAAATCACCATCCAGGAGAGCCAGTTTAAGTACAAGGGGGGCATGATCAGAAATTATAATACTCTCATAACTGCAAGACCTAAGTTTTGGGAGTAACAAGTTGTCTAAAAAAAAGTATCTATTCGGGTGTATGATGGACATGGGAAAAAAAAGAATAGTCCCTACCAGTTGGATATAAAAAACGCCAAGAGTCTGTAAGGCTGAAATCTGCAAGAAAAGATTTAATATATGTGGCTGAATTGTTCGAACTAACGGGTTTCGACGAAGATCGGTCCAATTGTGCACCCAGAAAGCAGTTAAAGTCCCCACCAAGAATTAAGGAGTGAGAGTTTAAATCAGGAAGCTGGCAGAAGAAGTTACGAAAAAATTGTATATCATCAAAATTAGGTGCGTAAACATTAGCTAAGGTTACCGGCCTATTACAGAGTCTACTGGATACAATTATAAACCGTCCATTTTTATCTGATACGATGTTTGAAACCACGAAAGGAATATTTCTATCAATAAGGATCGCAGTCCCTCTGGCCTTCGCTTTAAAGTTAGAGTGGAAAGACTGCCCTGCCCAACATTTTCCTAACCGCCAATGATCTAGGTCGTGCAGGTGAGTTTCCTGTAAAAAAACCACCCCCGACTTGAGCTGCTTCAAACGTGAAAAGACCTTTTTACGTTTAACTGGGTGGTTAAGCCCCTTTACGTTCCAACTAACAAAATTAAGATTACCATCCATCCACTGTTATCAATTAGACATACTACTACAATGCCCTGGGGAGAATAAAGATGAAAGGTGGGGGGAGGGAGAAACAAATAAAGAAATAAATAAATAAATGTAAAAAAAGTTAAAAAAAGAAAAAACAAAGGAAAACGGCTGTATCGAACAATTCCCACCTAAACGACAAAAACTCAGGTTGCATAGAACGGCAACCACTACAGCTCCATTAATCTTAACTGACATCCCAACAATATACTCCTAAGCTAACCAGGCTTTGATCCCGCACCAAAAAAAAACAATTATTCACCCTGCGTAAATTAAAGGGCCGAAAAGTAACCAAACTGCAGCAGAAATGTTTTATCCCATATTATATTGCAGACTCAGACTGAAGAAGAATTTTTTATTTTTTTTTAAAAAAGAAAGAAAACAGCAGCACATGACCACTAATAACGCGCAGAAACGGACAGGTACGATGCCCGACTAAATCACTCCCTGACAGTCCGTTGGAAGTCCAAGTGCAATCAGGCTGGTTTGGAAAATATAATCCGAATCACGGTGGTGCGCGCTGGTCATCCACTATGGACTGGATAAAATTAGTGGCTTCAGAGACAGACATTAGCCACCACTTCTCGCCGCCCGGGAGGGTGACACGTAGCTCCGCCGGGAAAAGTAGAGACGGCCTCAGACCTCTGTTGTACAGTTCAGCCATGACGTTCTTATACTTGGCCCGCTTCTTCAACACTACAGCACTATAATCCTCATAGAAGCGAAGCTTGTGGCCATGATAATCCACAGTCCCGAGTTTCCACGCCTCTCTCATCACCAATTCTTTAATCTGGAAGCGGTGAAAACGAATGATCACTGGATGCGGATGCTCATTCGGACTCGGCTTTGGAATGAGGCTACAGTGGGCCCTATCCAGCTCGGGTGGGGATGTCAAGGTCCGGTCGCCAAAAACCTCCACGAGAAGCTGGGAAAAAAAGGCAGTCGGTCGTGGACCCTCAACTGACTCCGGTAGGCCCACAACACGTACATTCTGCCTTCTGCTTCTCCCTTTGAGGTCAGAAAGTTTAGACTTCAGCAACTTGTTGACCTCCTGCAGCGTTGCACATGTAGCTTCAACTTGCTCTAAGCGTTGGCTGACATCCTCTGCATTAGACTCGAGGTCGCTGATGTGCTGTCCGTGTCCCGAGACATCAGCTTGAATTTTGTCCAGTTTGGTGTCTAATGTGTCAAATGAAGACTTTATATCAGCAGCAATCTTTGCTCTCAAGCAAATTAGAGACATGCGACACGGTCAATGCTCCGCTAGCCCTGTTAGCTGCATTAGCTCCTGCAGAGGCGCTTTCTGCTGACTGGTCTTTTTTGCTGCTTTTGGTTGTTTTAGACATCTTTTTCAAAGTTGTATCGTCACCACGTATGTTAAGACCCAACAAACGGGCAGGCTTATTAAGTAAAGTAGGGTGTAAATAGTAATAAAGAAAAAAGTTCTTGCGGGAGCCAGTATCCTACGAATCTAAAATATAAAACATATTCTGTTTGTTTAGCACTTATTTGTTTACTGCATAATGCACATGTGTTTCTTCATTGTTTTGAAGTCTTTAATATTAATATACTATGTAGAAAACAATACAAATAAAGAAAAAACACTGAATGAGAATGTGTGTCTAAACTTTTGACTGGTAGTGTATATATAAGTAAAGAACCAACCATATCATTAAAAAAATCTTTCAAGTTCATTAGCAGAATTCAACATGTACTGTAATGGAAAGGACATTTGGATTGCTTAAAATGCATTTCAGATATTTAGATATGTCAGGTGGAACATTACAATGCAGCCCTCAGAGGGTCGCAGCATTCTTTGTGACATGTTGTGTTACGTAACATTAACATGCGTGATGGATGTCTGTTGGACATAAATGAAGACACATTAGGGGACTTTAGAAGGAGTGATGCTGAACTGCATTTGCCGATGCCAACAAAGGAGTGTATGCCGGCAGTAGCACAGGCAAGGAGGGATCAGCTGGCAGAAGAGCTGAATTGCCTGTAGCCAGGTAAAGGACTCTAAATTGTGAAATGTAGAAAAATAGCCCTATTGCCTTTTATTTTAACATTTTAAAACACCTTAAAACTATAGGTTGTGTTTTGTTTGAACAAAGACTGCACTTTTATTTATATTTTGAAAATTGCATACCCAAAATTAAAATAAAAAACAAAAGCATACAGTACTTAGTCCCCGTTCCCAGTCACTGTGCTCGTTCAGCAGCGAGCTTCTGGTTACGGTGTCTTCTGACATCATTGTACCACTTTCAGCACTGCGCGGATGATCTGGTGATGCCAGAAAACGAGGACACACTCGCTGCTACCTCATCCCATGCCTGCTTCACCTCAAAAAACATACAAACTAGATGCATCCAGGAATGAGCGTGCCAAGTTTTATGACTGTGGCCCTCACCAACGGCCTGCAGTGACCTTCTGAATTTGCTCATGTAGGCAAGGCCTCAGATGGTGGAACAGTGCTGCTCCCTTCAATGATGTGCTGGCGCCATTTCACCTTGCACACAGGCACGTCCATTTCCTTGGAACCAAACTGATCTGGCATGCTGGACAAACGCACAATTGTAATAGCTATCCACCATAACTCACGCTCCACTGCCTTTTAGAGGTGAGGTGATGCGCCATTTTGATTGGTTCGTTGCACATTATGCCCAAAACACGCTTCTGAATAATTAAGAGAGTTAGGGCAACCTTTTTGTGCTTTGCACTGGCACAAAATCTGTTTTTCCGCCGTCAAAATAGCGAAATGGAATGTTAGTTGTGCTTTGCGCTTTACACTTTGTGTTAGATTGTCAAAATAGAGCCTCGAGGCTCAGCGATTATGAGACACTATGGCACCCCCCCCCCATGGGAAGCTGAGGCACAGAGAACATGCTTGTTGGCTTTAGGCTCCTTGTTTTATTTCAGGTCTTATCCTTTTTCTACAGATAGGGCGCAAGAGAGTAGTCTGGTATAGTGTGGGTGGGATTATTCACCAGGTTTAATCACACAATGGGTGACAGCAAAGTATGATTGAGTTGCACGGCCAGTGGAAGTTCATGTGGAGCCCTAGGCAAGCCTGCTCTGCTTCTTACCCAACGGAAAACTACCAACTTGGCTCTGACAAGGCCGAGCACAGGTCATGTGACTGCCGCATCAGTAATCTCACCTACACCCCCCCCCCGAGCAAGATAGAGCCCACAGGCCAAACCTCATGGATGCACTGACCCTAAAGCCATTCTCCCCCCACTTCCTGTTCCTCTGCCCTCTGCCCTGTCCAAGGTCAAAGATGGTCACATAGAAAGCCAAATTGGGAGAAAAATGCTTGGCCTCATTTGAATGGTCTCAGTGTCAAAGCAGTATATCATAATGTAACCCCTTTTTACGTCCTGTAACGTAATGGGCTGACCTGGATTCTCTGGCTGTCAACTTTCTGAGCCCCCTTATTAACTCTATTTACAAAGACCCTTCGACAAACGTTGTTTAAATAGAAACCCAACAAAACTTTATTTTTCAGAATAATAAATAAACTTGGCCACTCCTTCCTGGCACTGAATAATCAAGAAAAAGAAAATAAAAATCTCCCTTTATGTGGCGGGCAACAAAGTATACATCAACCACGCAATAAAGTCATCCTCAATCAGTAATTGTATCACAATTCACCAAATAAGACCATTTACATTTTCACTCAATGCGTATAGCAAATTATAGCTCCAAAAGTAAACAGTAGGTTAAGAAATTAAATTAAACAAAAACCCCCATTGCAGGCCTGAGGTGGTGCGGTGGTGCGCTTAGCTGTGGTACTATTAGGACAGTCTCTGATACTCACGTCCCTTTTTCACCACTCCATCCACCGGTCTCGTTGTCCAACGTGGCCGGAGGAACCACAGGCTTATCCTGGTAGCCTAGTAGCCTGGTAGCCTGGTAGCCTTGCGAGAGTATGCAGGCAGTTCCTGGAGGATGAAGGAATTGATACCATTGACTGGCCCCACGCTCGCCTTACTGAAATCCAATAGAACACCGTCTGGGACATTATGTTTTGGTCCACCTGACACCGCCAGGTTGCACTTCAGACTGTCCAGGAGCTCAGTGATGCCCTGGTCCAGATCTGGGAGGAGATCCCCCAGGACACCATCTGTTGTCTCATTAGGAGCATGCCCTGATGTTGTCAGGTATGCATACAAGCACATGGGGACCACACAAACTACTGAGTACAATTTCGAGTTGCTGCAATGAAATTTCGGCAAAATGGAGAAGCCTGCTACATTCCTTTTTCACTTTAATTTTTGGGGTGTCTTTGAGTAGGTTGATAACTTTCATTTCCATCAAGCGATGTCGCATCCTTTCATTCCTAACACATTACTCAGTCCATATCAGTATAGATATTGTAAATAGTAAACTCCATAAAACGTTCCTGCTGACTCTTGGATGTTTATTGTGGACCTGTTATGCTATCTGTCAAGCTAGAAACCAGCTTTACGACCTAGTGAGGGCAGAATAGATATCCAATATGATTTTTTCCCCATTGTGATCTGATGTGTTTTCAAAGTGTTCCTTTAATTTTTTTGAGCAGTGTAGATTGTGCCTGAAGAACAAGTTTGTGTTACCTGCTCTTAAAGAGACAGTACGCTTAGGCTATGAATTTATCAATCCAGCCATACAGGTATACATATATATACACCATAACAGTCACTCACTCGTAGACTGAGTAATGCCAGGCTACAATAATATTATAAAAATATAGAAATTTACCTAAATTGTACCGTGGTGAAAGAACCTATTACCTGAGTGAAAAAACAACCCCACCCAGAGCAATGGCCTACAGCTTTGGAAGCTGATAACCAAGAAAAAAACTCCAGACCAAGATTTTGTTATTGTACTCTGTGACTGTGACTCATTCTGTAGCCAAAATCCCCACATGGTAGGTGTGATTAGCATACTCACCATGCGTAACCTTTAATGAAGAGACACTATAATCAAAGCTCCCACATGGTATTGTGTGATTAACATCTGCAGCCAGATCTGCCTTGCAACTAATATGTGCATCTTCTGCTGAGGTATGTAATAATTTGTCTATGTGTTGTCTTCTCTGTGCACAAAGTATGTTATGTAATGCCATGTTACGAAGTAACAACTTAGGTTAAATTTAGATTGACCACTGAGTAAATGTATGTTTTTTACACAACTTCAGCCTCTGTTCATTGAGTGCTAATACTAATAATAGTCCCTGCCTCTGTGCGATCTGGTTATTAAGCTCTGAAACCTCAAACTCACCTGAAATATTGTGAGACTCTGTTGCCAAGGCTGTGAGGGGAGCTTCGCTACCAATCGTTTACATTACCTGGTGATGCAGCTCACTGGACGAGCATTCTAATCCAGATTACTAAACGATACTGCCCTTACCAAAAAAAAAAGTATACTCGAAGTTCATTTTATTAAGTATACTTAAGTAAAGTTAAAGTATATTTTATGTCGAAGTATAAGCGTACTTGTGGTATACTTTTTCAGTACTTCTTGGGACTAAATTGGCCCACTTTTAGTTTATAAAAGTATACTTTTAAGTATACTTTAAGTGCAAAAATAGTAAACTTACATGTATACCGTTAGTTTACTTGTTATATACTTCTAGTGTACTTATTTAAAATTAGTCAAATTTTTTTATGTATACTATTTATATACTTCCTGGGACTAAATTGGCCCACTTTCAGTTTATAAAAGTGTATTTTTAAGTATACTTTAAAGTTTAAGAGTAGTAAACTTTGAGTATATACATCTAAGTTTTATTTTGTACTGCAGCTATACTAAAAGTAAATGTATACATATACTGTTAGTATACTTCTGTTATATTTTTTTAGTTTGTGACAGTACACTTTCAATTTTTGTAAACAATGTTTTTTATCTTTGGAAGTATACTTATAAGTGTTCTTTAAAATGAACTTAAAAATCATATTTACACGTTACAACACACCTGTTGTTTTATGCATTTGATAATATACTGCTAGATTCTTACAGTAATTATTTTTATACTTAAATCTACAGTTATAATATACAAAGGTATATTTCAAGTAGATTTAAATTATCAAATAGTACCACTACCAGTCATACACAAACAAATAAATGTTGAAGTCACACTCAGAATTAACCTTATTTAATAAAAATGTATAAATCAAAATGTTCAGCAAGTATTGTATGCCAAAGTACAAAAAATAAATTGACTTAATTCAAAATAAAATACAAAAAACGAGGAAGGTGTAAACTTTCCTGTTATTAGTTCTGTTAAACAGCCAACTTGAGGGCAGAGAAATCACAAGTCTAACCAAGAAATGCCCAAATATATGGAAGGTGTTGTTTTTATCTGGTCTTCTTTGTTTGCTTGATGTAACTTTCATTGTTCAATTTCTTTCTGATGATGCGTCTCACTTCTTGCACACTGATGTCAGGAAACTTTGACAAAACATGGCCTGTGAATTAAAAATAAACACAAACAAAATAAATCATTACTTTTGTGTTTTTTCCCCTTTGCCACTCCACATTCTCCATCTAGAATTAAGGCGATAAAATAGTAAAGAAAGCATTTAGGAATTCAACATAACTTTCTTTGAATATCTACCTTTGCATATATTATGGTTAGCTTTTAGGGCATTATCAAAGTGCAATTGTGCATAGGGCGCTAGGTGGGGCACACCCTGGATATTGCCAAATGACAAACTCCATGTCTGTGAACTCTGGGAAGAAACCAGAGAACCCAGACTAAACCCATGGAGAATGTGGAAACACCACCCAGATGATTCAAACCTGTAACCAACATTTATTTTGAACTTTGCCATAACTGATATCAGTCAGCGTCAAGCACTGCAGTCACTTCGTTTCAAACTAAAAAAAATAGAAATAATAAAAAAAAACACAAACTTCAATAAACTTACCAATTATAGCCTCAAGTTTTGTATTGTTAAGTTGTGGCTTTGATTCCACATCTTTGTGTGCTCCTGATTGTCTCCCCATCAAACTTGAATAAGACAGTGTTTCCCTGCCATAAACAAGCACAGCAAGGTCTCCAATGTACACTGATGGATTGGCAGACATTTTGGCAGACATTTAAGCTTTTGTAGAGGGACTTTCACATCAGATCCTGGCACAAGACACAGCTGCAATTAATTGAGTAATCAGTTATTTTGCAATTGGTAATACACTGGTGTTGCACACCAAAGTAATGATACTCTTTTCATGTTAAACATTACGCATAATCACGACGTAATTAAATATGCAGAATTTCCACATCATCTGTATAGTTGCTACAGAGTTTGTACACAGTGACCTTGACATTTGTGAAGAACTCACCATATCATGAGACTCTATATGAGGGGAGACATATGCAGAAGCTTGTGAGTGTACAGACACTGGGGGTTTTGAGCAGGTGGATGAAAGAGTAGTGCTCTGAAATGTGACTTTTTCAATCATCAACTTTGTCACTACCACGGGAAGTTCTGCAAACAGAAAGAGGATATAAATATATGTATGTATGTACGTATAAACAAATTGCTGCCTAGATAATTTAGGTTAATGAAACACACACAGTATATCCAATAGTGTGCATGTTTCAATAATTCATATAAACTTTTCAAATCTTTTAAACAGATTTTCAGATATCTGTTTCTTAAGAGGTAGACCATCCAAAACTGCCATTCTTAGGCTGTACCTTCCCGTTGAACATAGATGTTTTTCTTCTTTTTTGGCAATGTATCAGTCTATCTGTTTGATATTTGTATATTCTTCATTGTCTGTTGTCACTGAAATATCATAGAATGGGAAACACCAGGCAACGTTGGCTGACTCTTTATTTGGCTTGTATTCCAAGGTTGCTCCTAAATGTTTCAAATGTGTTTTTGTTATGTTGAACTTTACAAACATATTCTAACTAGATTAGGTTAACTAGAGAAAGTAGTCATATATTTAATTATTTTTATTTTGGATATGCTGTTCCTTAAAAATGTTCATGCTACTTAGTTTTTTCTGCATGTTCTGTTATGCTGTTTAGACAAAGGCTGAATATTTATTTAACGTTTTGCACAAATTTGAAAGGTACCTCTAATGGCATCTAGTATCTCTTTGACAATTATTTCTTTCAGCATCTTGTTCTCTCTTTTAAGCTCTTTTATTTGCCTCTGTGCCTTACACCAGTTCCTGGGCAGTACATCCTCATCTGATGATTCCTCCTTTTCAGTATTTGACTACATCAGAACATAATGATCAAGAGAGAACAAATAGAACATAAAACAGACAGAATCCCCCATGACAGAAAAAGTCAGATAAAAGTAAAAATGAGTGAGAATTAAAAAATTTACCTCTAAAGATGCTTGATTTGCCATCAGCTGCTTCTTCAGGTCTTCAATCATTTGGTCAGCTTCATTTTTTGGGTTACACGTTGCTGTTTTCTTCTGTCAAAAAGGACGACTATTTAGTAGTTACATAGCATAGATATCACTACCATTGTTCATAGTTCTCACCTGTTTTAGTTTACTTTAAAAAATGAAAATCATTTTTTTAAGTTTGATGATTGTTGCGAACTAGCCAATAACTGTATTTATTTAACTATCTGCACTAGTCTCCTCACTGCTGTTTAAATATTTAGTGTTTGACTTATCCATCAGGTTCACAGAGACTCAGTCAAACAACATTTCTTCAAAGTTTAGAGAGTGATAATGAAATAATAATATTGTACAGTGACTAACACAGGATGTAAAAGATTAAACTGTCAAAATTCTTGGGTACAACTGAGCAAAGTACCATCCACTGTCAGTGCTCCCTGGCCACTTCAATAACAGCTGCTCACTGCTGTGTGGTAATGTGTGTCACAAACACAAAAAAATCCCTTTCACAGTTTCTGTTTCAAGTTAAATCATGCAATTAAAATCACAACAGTTACACATCAAAAACCATGTAACTATCATGAAACAAATTGTAAGAGTAAAAACTACTGATAAGTAATAATTAATATTAAATTAATTAATAATTAAATAAGTAATAATTATGTGTATTGAGAAAAAAATCACAGATCTAATGAATACAATCTAATGAATACTAGTCTTTGACTGTGTAATTACCTGTTTTGTTGGCCTCTCATCCTCCTCTTCTGTATGCTTTGTCCACTTGTTGTTTGGCTTTGTCTTCCTCTTGAGAACAATTAAACCTTTGCAGGAAAAACAGCAGGACCATCTTTCTTTCTTCTGCCTTTGTCCCACTTAACATTTAACCAACCGTCTTCATCATCGAGTGTAGGACACTTCTGGATCATTTCCGATGATATATATTGCTGGTCTTCAACACTCATCCAATCCATTTTCCCAACTTCTACTGTCTTGTCTTTAAAATAATATAAGGCAAATGCCATTGTAAAAGGAAATGTTGTTAACGCTGACAATTCCTCTTTTTGCTGTTGGGTTAGGGTTTTATGTTAACTTGTAATGAACGAGTTCAAAAAGCCTAACGGTGAAACGGGACGCGCGCAAATCAATGATAGTCTATTATATCGCGAGAGGTGAGTGGCTGCGTCGAAAAGAATTTTGGGATTTATTGTCTGATCCAATTTCTTGTTCGCGTTTGTGTGCATGGATATATGATTGTGTGGAACATCCAAAGTGATGGAAAAACGTACAGGGTCTTACAAAAGATACTTGGAGAGCGGCACAGACAGAATTCTAAGAAGAACTAAGTTTAGATGGAACATAAGTAGATTTGATTCTGTACTTTTTCTCTTGTATTACGCTTTATTTGTCTTGTAGAATTTTTTTGTTGCCTTGTATGTTATCCTGCACGTCTAGGTCCAAAAATCAAACCATTCAAATATTAATTAATTGTAAAAAAATTTAAATGGTAAAAACTATTGAATTAATTATTAATTGTGGTACAAGAAAAGAAAGATAAATGTTACTTTACGTTTGATGCTATGTTCCACCTCTTTAACCTGTAGAACAGAAACAACGAACATGACCAAACAAATGCAGATGACATCAGTAACGCATCAAAGAGTGAAGTTGGTGATGATGTCAATGATGAAGAGGATACTGAAAACTTCACCACAACTGATATGTTGGGTACTGGCATTGAAGAGGTACACATTATTGGAATTGTTATTATGTGTTTTCATCAAACCTATTACTCCAGAGCAGCAAATCTTGAAATTTGCAGAGTAGGTTGGCACTAAACTTGGTTAGAACATTCTTGCTCCTTTCAGGCTGACTAATTAAAGCCTACTGATCAGCCTAGTGGTACAAATCTCGCCCATCTTATCCCCAATCATTATTACACATGTGAACAAAATCCAGATCTGTCAGGACTCAAATTTGCATAAGACTGTTATTGAGTGTTCATATATTTTATTCTTCTCCTAGAAATGAAATGAGAATGAATTGGTGATGTCAGAATCTTTGTAAAAGAAATTGTTAGAAGGCTTTAAGAATGTCTTACACACAAAATTATGAATGTAGTATCATCCATATGTATTTATACTCAAAACAGAAAGATTTGCATGTATTTTGGCCAAAGGCCAAACTCCACTCTACTACTTACTTTCTCTAAACATACTACAAGCCACTAAATACAAAAGGCATGCAAACATTCAGTGATATTCTCTTATTCATTATTATCTTTTTTGTCAACCTTTAGAACAACAATGAATATGAACTAATAAATACAGATGATGACATGAGTAATTCTTCAAGCAGTGAAGAAGAACATGATGATGATGATGATGATAAAGAGAACAGTGAAGAGGTAAATGCACAATTATCATTTTTTCAGGCATGGAATTAACCAAGTTTTAACCAACTAATATTCTTTTTAACATTGTTTTGTGTTAACTCATAGAAGGATGAAGATCTGTCTGGATCCAAATGTGAAGCTAGTTTGCACAGCAGAGACTTGTTGGAGGGCAATGTTGGTTGTGAAAACACATCTGAGTTTTTATTGGTATGTAATGACATTGAGATTATAGTTCATAGCCTATGTGAAGAAGACCATTACACAAACTGAGTGCATTTGTAAAAATGAAACTGTAATTTTTTTTTCAGTTGTATAGCAGAGAGATAGAGTCATCCCGCTTTCGCCAAATTGACAGCTAGGTGAAGAGGTCACAAGATCAAAGGAAGTGGCCGGAGCCAGAAGTAGTGTAAGATCAAAGGGAGTGGGCGGAGCCAGGAGTAGTGTAAGATCAAAGGGAGGTCAAGAGGGGTCACGAGTGGGCAGAGCCCAGGAGTAGTGGTTATTATTGTTAATGATTTCCAGATGTTGTTGTTATGAGATAAGGTTTTAAAATGGCGCTTGGTGCGGAGACTGAAATGGATTGAAAAATGGCTTTGCGTAAGGGTGCTTATGAATATGAGTGGGATTTGTCCGATGATGTTGGAGTTTGTCCGATGGTGCCCCCGCTATGCGCCTGACGGTGTCAAGTGGGGTGGTTACCTGATCGAGTGTGACCGTACGCTGGGTCTGCTGCTGGTGCGGTACAACTGGAGGGTGAAGGATGTCCCCGACGGTCCGGAGCCTGGAAAAGTTGTGGATAAGGAATACTACTATCCTCTGTCACTGGCTGTGTCTGCAAAGGACTTGAACATTCTGAGAGCGGTGTTGGAGCTTGTCCCTGTGTTGTATAGTTCTGCAAGAAATGAAATGATAGAGTTGGAGCGTAGAATGGAAACTCTGGGAAAGTGAGAGAGAGAGAGAGAGTTGGAGAATGAGTGGAGGTGTGTCTGATGCTTTCATCCAATAAACGCTTTGCAAACTCCTGCAGCAGGCCCACAGTGTCTGTGAAGTCTGTGAAAGTGTCTGACTGTGACCCCTGACCCCCTGCAGCACGCAGTCTCTGTGTCTGTATGAAACTGTTAGGGTTTCCTCTATGCAGCGGCTTTTTTGAAGTTTGGGCGACATGTTATTTTACACAACCTCCCCCCTACGTCTTACAGGTAAGGTCAAAATTAAGCAGTGCTAGAAAATTATCAACAACCACAAATCAAATTGACATTTTGTCTTTCCACGCATAAAAGTCTTTTTGAAGTTTTGGGGGTAAATTTCGGGCGAGTAGTTTTAAGGATATTTACACCTCCCGACGTAGATCACACAGGGAGTGGCAGCGCATAACTACAAACAAAAAGATAAGCCGGTATTCGTGTTAAAGGATCTTTAAAAGAAATTAAACACGTATATATCAAACTCTGACATTTAGGATTTCCACGCATATCTTCCCCTAAAAGCAACATAACCAGCCACAGATATTTATTACGGTGAGTGGTCACCGTAACGGTTTTCCTCCTTCTACAAAGAATCAGAAGTATCATCTACGGCCTTACCCGCTGGAAAAAAGAAAGCTACACGGGACTTCCATAAAGTAAGTATATTATTTCTTTATACGTGTTTTTATGATAAACGCTATACATTAAAATAACTTTGGCATTTTTTTTATTTTTAGACTTTCTACGAGATACGGCGCGGGGGTTCTGTCAAGAAGCAATCTACGAAAGACCTGAATCTGCAGGTATGGATGGAGCATCATCCCCTCCTATACCCGAGGCCTTATTAGATGAAATTGACCACATCAACAACGCGGTCGGACCTAATAATGAAAATGAGACACTTTACGTCGCTTAACACGACTCACCAACAGCGGGGTCTAGTGAAGCGAGGGCCAAAGAGCCCTGTTTCCTACCCTCCTTAGAGACATTATTAAGCATGATAAATGAGAGGGGCTCAGACTCTGAACCGGAAGCGGGATGGGGGCTGCCCGACGACGAGACTGGATGGTCCCCCGCGGATTCTGAAATGTTGGAGGCATTGTCAGACGTAGAATTTCTCAATGCTGAGGAGGTTGAAAATGACTTGGGGCAGGGGTGGGAGAATTTGGGGGAGATTGAAAATGCCGATATTGAACAAGCAGGTGGCGGTGGTGACGTGGAAATGTGGGATGCCCCACCTGACGGGGTTGTACAACGCCACAGGTTCAATAATGTTACCGATTAGATGGATTCTAAATATTCCGCAACCTAGAAACGGGGCGAATTTCCGTGAGTACTACGAGAATGTAATCGGGGGGTTTCAA
>JAODKC010000262.1:0-15645 GCA_026777985.1 Mormyrops attenuatus
CCCCCCCCCCCCCCCCCCCCCCCCCCCGCCCCGCGGCTGGCCATGTGACTAACATCTTGTTGCCCACAGGGGTGGCCTGGCCGAGAGGCTGAGCAAGCTCCAGCGCAGGCAGAGGTCGGCCGTCAGCTTCTGGAGGCACCAGACCCTCACCGAGACTGGGGGCCCCACAGGTAAGGGCCGGGCGAGCGTGGACGAGTGTGGTGCCGAGTATGAACTGGGGCATTCCAGATCATTCACAGGTCTGGGAGATGCTGAACAGTGACGAGTCAGCTGGGGGAGAAAAATGTAATAGAAACATTTCCTATAATGAATATTTCAGGTGGTGAAAGTGTCAGGTGCTAAACTTTTAAATAACTTTTGTGAATGGGTCAGCAAGCCCAGTGTAGCTGTCACTTATAAAAGGGCTTTCCCCTAAAAACGGCAGGGAATCACCAGATGATGTCATTGTGTGGCTTGGGCCTCAAACAGAGCCGCTGTTGAGGAGTTTCCACCCTGCCCTTTGCTGTATGTGCCGTGTTGACCCTGCTTGCATAGGATAATAGTCATACTTCATTCGTCCTCCATGGGGAATGAATTAGTTTTTGCATGCCCCCTCTTGCTCTCCATGAGGGAGATGGAAATACGGGTGTGAGACGGTTTTTGGTTCACAGCATGGGGTCAGCCAGTGTCTAACAGCCCTGGAGCAGCTGCAGTTAAGGCCTTTGGCCAGTGATGATAAATGGGCTCTCTGCCAACCACAGGATTTGAATCCACAACCACCTGGACCATGGCACAGTTACAGAACCCGCTGAGCCATACGGCACCCTGGTGTCCATGCCTGCTTTCACCCTTCATGCTCAGCTTAGAGCAACTTCACTGCAGATTATCTGGCTTATACTTTGATACTCCAGTTCAGTGTAGTTCCAGATACTGATCGCCAGCTTTCCATCTATCTCTGTACATGTGGAAGAGTAAAGATCATTGTCTCCAGTGGCAGAATGGGCTGTACTGAACTCCTCTTCTTCTTCCGCAGATTCTTATCACTTTTGTAAACAAAATCACTGTTTTTAGTGTAAGTGCCTACTGAAGGAATAATGAGGTCTTTGCACTGAGATGATTACCGAACATTGCTGTGCATGTTCCTGCTGCGTCTCTGTGGAAATGTGCCGGGACATGTTGATGTCTATCTTGTGTACCCTGGCTTTAAGTACAGGCGTCGCTTTTGAGTGATGATAGCCCAGACCTTTGCCCCTCAGTTAATCACAGCTTGTAGGGACAGGCTCACTTGTTTACCTTAAGGATGTAAACAGTTGTTGGCTGGAAGGAGACGAGGATGCAGCAAGGCGTTGGGGGTGGGGGGGTTGATTTCAGCCAATGGCATTGCGTCGTGCACACGCCCCCCTGTGTGTGGTTGGCTGGGACACTGACAATGGGGCACTCTTCTCTCAGTACTGTGTCCCATGACTCAGCAGTGGTGGCGCGCGGTTGCTGCTTGGCGACTTCTATCAGTAAACCTCCAACGAGGCTCCGCTCACAAGCAGATGCCCCGTGAGTTATGATAGCGCCACTTTGCTCTGGAGCTTCTCTCCCACACAGCCGGCCATTGGGTTTCAGGTTCTGTTTCTTCCTGCGGTTCCGTTCCGGGGGATTTGGAGCGGTGTGGTTTGGGTGCAGGAGCTTATGTGGCTAACCCAGCCCAAGGTTCGGGTAGCAGGAGGATTAAAGGAGCGTTCCCCTGAAATTAGCTCATTTCTCTGCGATGATCATAGTAGGAATAATACTTCTCTTGCTTTCTTAGTAAATAAAATGAACCTTTTCGCCTTGTTTGGTGAGGATAATTCAGAGAGTAGTCATGATATTGGAGATGTAACAGCAGACTTTAGGCATATACTGTATGTAGCTGGTTTTGACACAGAGATCAGAGAAATGTTGGTGTTTTTGCTCCAGTCCTACTCCCTGTATCCGACCTGCGAACACGGGGACAGCAATGCGTCTTTACCATGTCAGCGGGTGACTATTCCGTTTCCTGGAAAAATGGAGCCGTCATCAGTTTCAAGGTCTTTGGGATACGCGAGACGTGCCTGGCGATGAGCTCTGCGTTTTTCGATGGAATTTCCCTGCAGAGGATCATAGGGGATCGGTGTGAGCAAGCGCGGGGCTCCCAGCTACGCGGTCTCGCGTTGGGTCGCCACACGCCCTCGCCTGATTTATCACGCCACTGTCAATGTCTTGGCACCCCGCCTGAATTTGGGCGCGCTGGTGCGGCCTGGTCTCTCAGACGCTGGGTATACGCTCAGCTGGTCGGGGTGCGGGGTAGAGCGTGACGTCCGTTTTCATCTGTCCTTTTCGGAAATGGCAGTAATGTGTGCGTGTGGTGGGAAGTCAAGGCAATTCTGCTTCATTAGGCGGCAGTGAGAAGGTCTGCGTTATATAACACTCTTGGCAGTGCACCCAGTGTGCTGACTGGTTTTTGGCAGTACAGTCTCTATGTTTATTGTTTTGTATCTTCAGCTTTTGAGGTGCCCCTGTAAGACACTTAGCCTTCATCCAGGGTGAGCTGCCATACTGCTGCAGGGAGGCTTTCGGTAGTGAGTGGGGGGTCGCAGATTTTACTGAGGTACTGCTCCTAAATCTGTTGGTGCGTAAGGGGCAGCCATGCAGGCTTTCCTCTTTGTTGGGGAGGTGTGTGTGTGTGTCTGTGTGTGGAATAGGGGAGGTGTGGGTGTGTGTATGTGTGGGGGGGAGTAGGGGAAGTTTGTGGGTCACATGCTCTGCTGTCAGAAAGGATGCACCATGTGACAAGCAGAATTACTCATTTGAAGTGACGCTCTGCTGTTTGAATACTGTTGTGGAGAAACTGGCAGCATATTCAGCGGTTAACATCACTCCTTCGTAACCCTGCTTACTGTCAGCCTCAATAAGGGAGTTTAATTGCTTTTTCGGGGATGTACGTCACATCGAAAGGACAAGCGTGTGGCACATCACGAGAACACGTACATCGGCACGGCATCTTAAACTTTTACTTCAGTGTTTATCTGGTGGCCAAGCAGCTCTGTCAGGAACATTATTAACTATTATGGACATTTTATTTACTTCACCTTGTCTCGATTCAGCCAAAGACATTTGAGTCAAAGGTTTCCTGAAAATGAGAATGAGAAACACATTTCGGTGCCCCAGAAACAGATGGTGTGAGCGCTGTTTACAGGAAGCTATAAATAAGGACTTTTTCCTTTGAAAAGGAAGCGGTACCACAAAAACATGAAGTTGGCAAAGGGCTGCGCGTAATCTGCTCTGTCACACTTACCCAGAAACCCCTGCGGCCACGCCTGGAGGCAACATTGGAAAGCAGTCTCTGTACAGCGTCCCTTGCCTACCCCATGCCCCCTGTTACCCCCTGCTGCATGAGAGGTTATGGAAAAATGCACTGATGATTTTTGCGTTTCACAGTTTTAATCTTAGCGATGATAAGTCATAAAAAACCCAGAGATTTTATAACTGAACGACTGTTACATTTATATAGTGCTCTTCAAGATATCGCATGTGCTTTACAGAACCAAAGGGGAGTCACTTCATGACTTCAAACACCATCACAATGTAGCACCCACCTGTATGATGCGACGGAAGCCATTCTGCGCCAGTATGCTCACCATTCGTGACCCGACTCAGGCTCATCAAATTTGTGACTCCACTCTGCAAAACTGATGGAAAGACTTGGACTTGACTTGGACTTGAGGACAAATGACTCGAGACATGAAGCTGACTTGGACCCTATGACTCAAATTTGAGGTTATAGTCCTCTCTGGATGCCATACCATTAATTTTATAATTTTAGTGCAAATTAAAAACTGTGTAAGGATAACCATAATGGAAGTCTCTCTTCAATCTATCTCTGCCTATAAAGAACGTATCCTACAACATACTGTGGCAGGTTTTTTGCTGCAGCAAGTTTTAATCACTAAAGGTAAAAACAAAAAAAATAATTAAAAATGTGGACAGTTTAGCCATGGTGACAGGGTACCACCCCTACTCTTTGAAAAGGTGCCCAGGGATCTTTTATGACCTCAGAGAGTCAGGATCTGTGTTTTACGTCACATCCGATAGATATCGCCATTTTTAGAGCACGGTGTTTCCATTGCTGCACTGAGGTCCACACAGAACAAAGGACGGGCTAAACCTGCTGGTTACACCAGCACCTCTTCGAACAGCAACCCACTTTCCACTTTCCTCCTTGGTCCCCGCCCCCACCACCACTGATAACTCTGGGGACACTCCCTCGAGGCATGGCCCTGGGCATCGACCCCCAGTGAAGCCCTTTTGCAGTTGCCATGGTCACCCACAGCTTCCATGATGGGCTGGGGGACCTCAGCAGGTGTAAGGTGAGGGCACAGGGTTTCTGGGTGGGCGGGGCAGAGTCCTTGAGTGCCACCTTGGCTGTCAGGCAGGTGTGTGTTTGGCGCCGTCTGTGCGTGACGTGCGTCATCCCATCACCCCGGAGCCGACCTGTAACCAGCAGGATTCTGGTCCCTCTCGTCACATGTGGAGAAACTGTGACCTAATTATGCCTGATAAGTATGAGCGATTCTTTCAGCAAAAAAAAAATGTCTAACTATTACACGTAACTGTGTGTTAATTACAATTGTGTGAACGCCCGCCCCCGCCGGTTACTGTGTGCTCATCCCAGTGTGCGCGTTGGCTGGGTAGGTCGGCGTGCCCAGCCGCATGGGTTGTCCCGGCCCGTCTCAGAACTCCTCGGGCAAAGTCAGCTATAAAAGGAGTTGTTAATCGTGGCAGAGTGATTTATAACATCGCTGATATGATCTCTGTTGCTCTCAGCGCTCCCAGTGGTCCCGTCTTGCCGGGGCCCCATTGTGCGATCCTGGCTGTGGTACAGGCATTGTATAACTATAAATCGGCTTTATTAGTGCTGTCAGGGGTCCAGGACGCTCGTGTCCAGACGCATGTTTGCCTCACATGAGAGAGCCTTGGAACAAACGCACTGAAATGGTCCAGAAGGATCTCTGAAGTTCCTTCCTTACGTGGCCTTCATGGAAGAAGATACAGATGTTAATGAAAGGCATTTGGTGTCTAAATAGGGGTAAAGTGATATATTATCAGTAAATTAGAAAAGGAAAATGTTTATGTGTTTGTGTGTGTCTGATGTACCTGCCCCTGTCACTGTGCTAGTGACTATCTGCGTAAAGGCATCTCTTTGTCTTCACTTTGTTTCCCCGGTTTGTTACGGCTCAGCTCTATGCACTGACAGTTTCCTCCTCCAGCAGAGCACGCCCCCCTACCCCCCGCAAACCTTCCTCCTGCGAGCGTCTTGAAAGTCTCTCCCTCCTTGGGGCCTCTTCCTGCACTCGAACACAGCTGATACTCATTAGCTGGGAGCTCATTGTTGCCCCCCATGGAGAAAACACTGCTCCTCTGTGAGTCCCCCCCCTTCAGAAAAAGTATGCACCATGGACAGGAGCTGCCATTTGTTTGTGGCATCAGTTAATGTGCATGGGCTGCTTTTACTAACCTGGCTTCTTGCGCGATGTTGTCCAATGTGTGAGATCTTGCTTCACACTGGTGTAGTAAGAAACTGCTGATGGCTGCCTCACTGCTGCGCTGGTGCAGTAAGGAGCTGTGCTGCAGGCCAGCGCTGCCTGCCTGACTGCCACACAGGCTGTGCTGAGCAGTAAGGAGCTGTGCTGCAGGCCAACGCTGCCTGCCTGACTGCCACACAGGCTGTGCTGGAGCAGTAAGGAGCTGTGCTGCAGGCCAACGCTGCCTGCCTGACTGCCACACAGGCTGTTCTGAGCAGTAAGGAGCTGTGTTGCAGGCCAATGCTGACTGCCTGACTGCCACACAGGCTGTGCTGAGCAGTAAGGAGCTGTGCTGCAGGCCAACGCTGCCTGCCTGACTGCCACACAGGCTGTGCTGAGCAGTAAGGAGCTGTGCTGCAGGCCAATGCTGACTGCCTGACTGCCACACAGGCTGTACTGAAGCTTTGTTGCAGGCCAACACTGACTGCCTGACTGGGACACAGGCTGTGCTGAAGCAGTAAGGAGCTGTGCTGCAGGCCTTTGGGCCACTACTGACTGCCTGACTGTGATACTAGCTGTGCTGATGCAGTAAGGAGCTGTGCTGCAGGCCTTTGGGCCACCACTGACTGCCTGACTGCGATACTGGCTGTGCTGATGCAGTAAGGAGCTGTGCTGCAGGCCTTTGGTCCGCCACAGACTGCCTGACTGCGATACTGGCTGTGCTGATGCAGTAAGGAGCTGCGCTGCAGGCCTTTGGGCCACCACTGACTGCCTGAGCGCTGGCTCAGCAGTCTCTCAGAAATGTATAAATGAGACTAAAGTTTCAGCTATAAGATGCTTGATTTAAAGGGTCCCTTCAGCATCTATCACGTTTCTCGCTGCATGCCCTGTCGGCCAGCTTGTTTCCGTAGTTATGCGGTGGAGGAGCCGTGCCCAGCTCTGATCGCTCGCGTAGGTAACAGGAAGCGCGCCCCCCCCCGTCTTTCATCCGAGCAGCTGTGTCGCCCTCGGGCAAGGCGACCGCTTGCAATTCGCCGCTCTGCATACGCAGGTCATGCTCTTGCCCGGGCCCCTCGTTGCGCTGAGTGGAAAGCGGCCCCCTGCCCTATTTCTAGCTTCCTCCTCTGGCCCGCTGAGGTCACTCCCATAATCTGTAACCTTCATTTTCATCACTTCTGACGCGCGTGACATCATCCCTCTAGTGCGAGTGGTGGCGTGTGTTGTCACCTGAACAGTGTCTTGGTATTCATTCCTGCTTCTGGTTTGGTTCTTGGGGATCTGGTTCATGGTTTGTGCAGCACTCTGTGAGCGGATGAGACCCAGCTTCTCTGCACATTGTGTCCTGTGGTCTTTACGTTTCTGCTCCCCATCCAGCCACTCATTCCCTGCCGCTCTCCTCCCCTCTGTCTTCTTTTCATTCTGCTTTATAAACAATCTATGAAAGTGACTTTTTTTTTTCCTTTTCGGTATGGATAGACTGTTCTTTTTTTGAGATTGTAAAGGATATACACTTTTAAAATAACGAGGCTGACTCAGAGATCATCATCGTGCAAAGAGAAATCTTGAGTTTATTTTTTACATATGTAGGAAATACGAATAATGCAGTTTGTGGTCACTCACCATAGGCCGTCAGGCACGTTAATGTTTAGGTAACCGGCTGTGGGGGAGGTGTCAATATTATAGTCAGCTATCATTGTGTTACAGTTCACAATTCAAGTATCACAGTGACGCAGGAGCCTAGCAGACAGCCTGGCCGTCATCCATTAATTTAGGTCTCTTTGAACACCATCTCTCCCTCTATACCACGGAGCAGGGGGAGTCACTCACACACTCCAGGTACCTGCCTGTGTGCCAGTTCCACCTGTATGTTAACTGACCTGAAAAATGGCCGACCCTGCATGAGCGAGGACCCCGTTGTTCTGGCACTTCAGACAGAACAGTGTGATCTGTGCTCAGCTTGCAGGCATAGTTGGCTGGCAGTGGCTGGGAGAGGTATGAGGCGGCGCCAACACAGCCCGGGCGAATCGCTGCGAACCCTCCCTTTGCCCTGGCCCTGGGGGGTCGGCCTGTTCTTTCTGCACTGTTAATTCATCACTTTATTATGCGCCCCTCATGCTGGAGAGATTTCCTTTGAATTAAGGCTTGTTGATTTAATCAGGAGAACATTCTTTTACTGGCTACTCTGACAGCGCGATGTTATAATGATTTTTACAGGCCTTAGGCGCTTGTGCCCTATTGTGCTGGGCTGTCCTGTCCAGAGGATGATGATCTCATGGTGCTATACAGGGCACTCTAACAAATATATTTGTGTGGTTTTGCAAATATTACATTGTGGGGGGACCCGTGGTTTCCATTATGTAATAAACACCTGATTCTTTTTACCTTGTGGGGACATTTTTCCAGTCCCCACAAGGATAACCTCAATTTTATTTAAAAAAAAAAAAAATCTGTGAATGAAATTAAGCAGACAAGTCTTGTATTTTGTTGGGTTATTTAAGGTTCAGGTTAGCGCTGGGTAGGGGTTAAGGTTGTCATTGTTGCAATTAGGATTGAAATGAATGGACTGTCCTCACAAAGATATATACAGGGGTTGGTCGTTGAAACTGAAACACCTGGTTTCAGACCACAATAATTTATTAGTATGGTGTGGAGCCTCCTTTTGCAGCCAGTACAGCATCTGTCTGTCCTGTGAATGAAAGACACAAGTCCTGCCCAGTGGCCAGAGGGATTTTGAGCGATTCCTCTTGCAGAACAGTGACCAGGTCACTGTGATGCTGGTGGAGGAAAATGTTTCTTGCACTCTCTCCTCCAAAACACCCCAAAGTGGCTCAGTAATATTCAGATCTGGTGACTGTGCAGGCCATGGGAGATGGTCAACTTCATGTTCATCAAACCACACTGTTTTCAGTCTTGCATTGTCTATTGGTGCATTATCATCTTGATACACGGCACCATCTTCAGGGTATAATGTTTGAACCATTGGGCCTCCAGTATGGTTCAGTAGTCTTTGGCAGTCTTTGGCCTATGTAGAACAAGTAGTGGGCCTAGGGAATGCCATGATATTGCAACTGAAACTGTCATTGATTCACCCCTGTGCTGCACTCTAGGTACGCAGCAGGTGGTGAGCCTCTTTGGGGTTTTTCCACGCCGTAACTCTCCTGGATGTGGGAAAAACAGTGAAGGTGGACTCATCAAACAGTACATGGTTCACACTGTCTACAGCCTAAGATTTACGCTGCTGGCACCACTGAAACCGACGTCTGGCATTGGCATGAGTGACCAAAGGTTTGACTATAGAAGCTCAACCATGAATGTTGACCCTGTGGAGCTCCCGATGACCCGTTTTGGTGGAAACGGTAGAGTCGAGGTGCATATTTAATTCTGCATCGAGTTGGTCAGCTGTTCTTCGTGTTTTTTGGATACAGTCCTGGTGAGTACCCGGATATCCCTTTCAGACAGCTACCCCTTGCAGCCACAGTTACTCCTGTTGGATGTGGTCCGTCCTTCGTGGCAGTATGCCGACATTACCCTAGACACCGTGGCTCTCGATACGCCACAAAGACTTGCTGTCCTGGCCACAGATGCACCAGCGTGATGTGCACCAACAATTTGTCCTCTATTGAGCTCTGATATGTCTCCCATTATGTTGGGTGGATTGCAATATTTTATGTACCGCTGTGCTATTGCTCTGCTAATTCAACCTTCACACACTTACTGATGGAATGTGTGATCAGTGAAGACTGGCCATCAGACCCTGCATATATTGGTGTGAAACCTCAAACGTTATTGACCCGATAGTTTTGTGTTGCTGTTAGATTTAGAAGGACCGCTTTTGTAAATGGGAGCCAGGTCTGTCCCACATTTAAAGCATTCACAAAGAGCCTGGATGATTTCAGGTTTCTTCAAAAGCAGACGGGGTGGGTTTTAATGCCTGCATTTTGTGCATTCCACTGTGCTAACGCTAATGGATATGTGGCTAGCTGCTGTGTGCATTTCGCTGTGCTAACGCTAATGGATATGTGGACAGCTGCTCAAAGGGTTAGGACTCTGTGTCTTTGATATGAAGGTTGCCTGTTCCAATCCCATGACTGGCAGAGTGATTTCACCGTTGGGCCCTTGAGCAAGGCCCTTAACCCCAACTGTTCCAGGGACTGGCTGAACCTGCTCTCTGATCCTCATTCATATCACTTGCGAGAAGAACGTCTGCCGAGTAAATGTCATGCATTTCCACATGCTAACGCTAATGGGTATGTGGCCAACCGCTGCCATAGGAACATCTTCATCCAACCTACAGCTTGTCATCGAGCCAAACAGCCCTCCGGATGTCTGCAGTCAGCCTCTTCAGGCTCTGAAATCACAGTTGCTTCTTTTCTTATGCCTGGCCCTTCAGTAGTGGAACATTTTCGCCCCCTCACAAAAATAAAAAAAAAAAAAAAAACTTGAATGAATTCCTTGCACTCTTCAAGAAAAACATATAACCCACCTCTTCAGGCAACATTTCACCCATGATTTACTGAGGCCGTGACCAACTGATTAACCTGGCCTGCCAATGACATGCATTGCTATATCTGTAGAGCATAGCTGTGTACTTATGGTTACTTTCAATGACTGTCTTTACATTGCTGCGATGCTATAGGGTGCTGTAAACATAGAGCATCCTGTAGCACTTTGCACTGAATACACAAGCTGTTAACATACTACATCAGTACCTGTATATCTGTAGTCCCTCAGACTAACAGCGTCTATCCCCTAGATGCCAAACCTGGTGGCCTGGTCCTGGAGCTCCAGGCCGTGTGGGAGGAGTGTGGCCTGCAGCTGGCACTGTGCCGGCCCTCGGAGCCCCAGCCCCCGCAGGAAGATGGGCCTAGCAGCCAGCTGCTGGTCCTGTTTGACAGGGACACGGCTGCCCACCTCCTGGCAGGCCCTGGGGACAGGGTCCACGTGCACGCCCCATGGTAAGCTCGGGCACAGCCAGACACAAGCAGAGTGCTTCATTCCCTGTTTAACTGCCTGAGCTAACATTTATAAATCTGACATTTGTTATCATGGAATAAATCTCTGGCGAGTTCCGCTCCTACCGCGTGAACAGATGCCTCTCAGAAGATCTTCATTAACTGTAGTTTACCAAATAGATTTGTGTCGGACGGAAAATGTCGCCCTGTTTCCTCCACGTCATCGCTGTGACGTGACCCGACACGCCGCTAGTGAGTAGTGAGCCTCTGTGCTAGAGTGGCCAGTGTCTCCCATGTTTCACCGGGCGCTGTAATCCCACGCTGCCTCCGATTTGGGAGAAACCGGGCATGCGGGTGCGATAAACACACCTTTTCCCGGCAGTGCCGTTTTCCAGATTTTAAAACTTACTTTTTGTGAATTTCTGCAGCACCCTTGAATATTTGATTAAAGAAACAAGATAATTGACTTCATATTTACCCAAGAGCTTAATAACATTTTTTTTTCTCAGCTTTATCACTAACTAGCTAGTCATGGGAAATGCTCAGAACAATTCCTTAATTTTATTAAAGCGTTAAAAAGGCACAGTGGTTTGTTGGATATTTTGCTCACTTATGCTCTTGTTTATTACTTCAAGAAGTGTATAAAATGTGGGTTTTTAGATGTTGTGTGAAAGGGTTTAGTAGGGGTGTGTAATTGTTCCTAGGAATAAAGACCCCGTTGAACAGGCTCCTTCATAATATGTGATATCTTGAGGCAATAAATTATTCGGTTTTTCCTTTGAGTTATTTGATTTATGGACCATATGAAATAATCGTTACATATTTAATTTGATGTGTTCTCTCTAGGTAAATGGATTGGCTGGTAGGTGTCTGCATGTAATCGGATGCATAGGAGGCACGTTCTCACCGTCGGATTTAGACTTCATCGTGTCTGCAGAATACCGCAGAAAACAAAAAAAACCATAAAAACAATATGATTTAAGTTACTAAAAGTGCTAAGCTGCAGGTCGACAGCAGTGAAATCTGTGTTCTGCAGGACAGATTGCCTCGATTTGATTTTTGAGAATCAGTAATTTTCTACTCACAGGAATAGTGGGGTGGCTTTTTTGACAGCTGCCGTCTGTCTGTGCAAATCGGATCTTTTGGTTTAAATCTTTCTGCTACGAAGATGCAAATAAGAAGTGGTGATGAATTGGCAATTAAAAGCTACTAAATGACTGTACACCTTAGTCAGGGCAGAGAGACTGGGCCAAAGGTCGGCAAGTGCGCCGATAAAGGCATGAAGTTTAAACTGAGCCCCAGCACCGAGGTAATCATTATATTCAGGTAAATAGGCCTGTTGATACCGGTTATAAGGTCCGAGCTGCCCTGTGCTGGCTGCTTTGTGTACGATTGCGTTCCCCTGTGATTGAGGCCTGGTTTGTGCACTCGGTATGTATGGTGATTTTTATCTCTAAAAAGATGGGTCACAGTTAATGGGAGGAAAGGTAGCTGGCTTCTCAGTTCTGAGCCCAGTTTCGGCGCGGGATAATAGACAGGCTCTGCCATCCCATTTGCATCCCCTAAACAGAACTTTGGCTGCTCCGGCTGTTCCGGCTGTACTGCTCCGTTAACAAAGGGCAGCGGTAGTTCTGTTATTGTGATGATTGTAGTTGCCATAACTTGTGATTCATGGAGCCAAGAGCCAGTTCAAAGAGGAAGTATTTTGGGCGGAAAAGACTCTGCAGAGATGCAAGTGACTCTGCCTGTGAAAGCATTCCTTAAGGTACAAACCCTTCCTGGTCGTGATGCCGACTCTCGAGACCTGCCCTGTCCTACTTGCCAGCCAAAGAGATGTAGTCAACATCATTATTAGTAGTAACAAATTAGACATGGGCTGTTCAGCTCACCTCGCATAGTAAATATGCTAAGTGGTGCTGCTCAGGATTAAGCTTGAGGTCCAGTGAGTGCCATAACGAGCGCCGAGCGCACGCACTCCGCCGGCTCCATGCTGAGCCTTCCCGGGCACAGCGGCTCAAATGCTCTCGCTGTGCTGAAATGTTGGAAAGGCACACCAATAAATAATCTACCGTAGAATTACAGCAAGCGTGTCGGGACTCGAACGGAGCCGCAGCGTATCAGCTCTGCTCAGGGGCTGTGTCACGTATAGCATTATCTACGTATGCTGATACTGTGACTGATGCGTAAATCCGATGTATCTTCACTTCCTTGTGCTGTGTCGTCATGTTCCTGTGTAGCACTGCACTCTGACTGTGCTATGTAGTATGATCCTCTTATTTCCATGTAGCTCTGGGCTTTGGCTTGTAACTGTGCTTTTGGAATCATGTTTTCTTTTTGCTGTGTAGCTCTGTGCTCTGGCATTGACTGTGCTGTGTAATCATATTCTCTTGTTCCTGTGTAGCTCTAACTGTGCTGTGTAATAATACTGTGTCACTCCTTGTGGCTATATAGTTATGCTGTGTAATTTTCTTTGCATATTTTATTGGGGTAAATGACTGTGCTACGGCTGTATTATTCCTTTGTAGCTGCCTAAGTCCTTTGTATTTCCTTTATATCTGAATAACTGTGTGCTCTGGCTGTGCAGTTCCTGTGTATCTGGCTGTCTTTCGTGTACTGACTCTCGCTCCAGAGAGATCCTGCTCCAGATGGGCCGTATGTCCGGCCTTCGCTGGAATTTCCAGGCTGGGATTGGGGGGGGTGGGTGGGTGAGGAGCCGCCGTGTGTGTGCAGAGCGATGTGGAACTGTGACGTCAGCCCCCACTCCTGGGAATGGCTCGCATTCCTCTTCCTGGCAGTGGTCAGGTGGCTTCCAGCAAGACAGAGGGGGAAAACACATTGGGATTATTTTCAGCGGCAATAAGGAACAATTCGTAATCGCTGTGGGGACTCGCTGGACGACGCCAGGAGACTCAATTGAAAACACATTCGGCACAGTACATTACTGGCATGTCACCGGGTTTTTTTTCTTTTTTTTAGTTTCTGTTTATTTAGAGCTGTGGTGTTCAGTCCTTCTGAGCATGGGACTGCATTCGGATGCAGGATGCGTGTTGCGATCCGCCGCACTCCTCTGCACCACTGTCAGAGGTCAGAGGTCAGGCAGCCGCTAACGTGCCCTGCTCGGTGCATGGCCTGGACCTCTCTACCTTCATAACCCCCTAGCCCCAGGGGCACCCCGCGTCCGGGCCCTGACCGTGCAGGCGCGTCAGAGGTGGCCCCTTATGGTCTCCTTCCAACAGCACAGACATTCTTGGAATTCCAGTCATCTGCGTGTAACCCCTGTAATTCAGTTACGGCGGGCAGCCAGCGCTACTAATGTGACGTTTACTTCAGTCACGTCAATTACTCAGCCACTGCAGATCTGATAAAGAAATTTTAGGTTGGCAGTTTGATTTGAGTAATTATAACTTGCTTATTTCACATTGAATAATATATGTGTTACACAAACACTGCAGAGGGGTGATGGAGTTTGTTTTCTGTCCCGTCAGCTGAGAGGTGCAATGCATTCCTTCGCCTCGTATCTGAGAGGGGCGCCGGTACCACCCACATGCTCCTCCTCAGAGCAGCCTCCCCAGTTCTTGCGAAGGAGTGGCAGGAAATTCCAGGTTGCCTCAGCCATATTTGGGCACGGATCAGCCTTACCTTTGGGTGGATCATTCTGACGTCGCCACAACGGCCAGCCCACTTGTTTACGTCAAGTTTCCCGTAAACCAAAAAAAAAACGAACCCTTTTGAAACTCTTTGATGGTATTCCCTCTCATTCTGCCAGATAACATCCAGATGAAATGGCAGTATGGAATCCCTGCTCTCCCTCCCTCTGCTTGTTTACATGTGAGGTGAACTTTGTTCACTTTTGTCAGAACCGTCAGGGTGCGCGGTTTGGACTGGATGGGAACGTAGGTGTGTTGGGCTGGATAAATAGACGCCTGTGAAGGGCTGGGGTTAGAATGTCAGTGTGCAGGATAAAATGGCTGGGCTGCGCTGCTCTGGGCTCCAGATGGAACACAAAATTATGTAACCTGTTTTGTTTGTTGACCGACAAGGATGGTAGTAATTTTTCTCCGCTTAAGGGACATGTTTTAGGTCACTATAGTTTGAGACGTAACAGAATCAATGTATTAAAAAACATACACATATTTCAAATTTTGATTCATTAGTCCTTAAGACAGAATTCCACTCTCATTAATAAAGAATTACGATGCTGGTTTTATTCAAACTTTTGACTGACACTGAGCTTTGGCTGAATTTTTAAAGAAAAAAGTTTCAATGAACCCATTCTGTAGCTTGGTAAAAGCATGTAAACAAAATGCCATGAGGAAAAAAGTGATGGCAGATCATTTGAATTAATATGAAATAAGCCTAACAGAAATAGAATAGATGTTTCTGCTTCCCCTTGGTGTGCTGTATCGTTTCATGAGAGTGGCTAACCTGGTGCACTCGGGGCATATTCTGCTTTACCCCTGCTGCTTTTCTGGACTTGCTCTTCTGATATTAATAGATTGTATGCATGATACTTCCTAAAAGCTGTGGTTACAACCGTGATTGCCTTAATTACCAAAATTAGTTTTTGATTTTAGCAGCATGTTAGTCCCATGTAAATCCATGTGTCCCTTTAGAAACGTCAGTGTGGGTTCATTGGCCTCTCATTTGCAATTCAGTAAAAACAAAATGAACTTCTGAGGTTAAGTTGTGGTTGTATTTATACTCAAGTACTAGCAGAAGTGAGAACACAAATCGTACCAGTTTGTAATCGATACTAGTGGCATGAATCCAGCCAGATCCCACTGATATCCCACCCCGGTGGAATGAATACAACGAGTATCCGAGCTGATACTTGTCCCCGGCGACAGAGGTGGACCTTTCAGATCCAGAAAGTAAAAATCCAGACCAGGATTTTGTTTCAACCAACCAACCAGCCAGAGTCAGTCATATAGTACACAAGTGGTTGGTTGAAACAAAATCCTGGTTTAGATTTTTACTTTCTAGACCTGAAATGTCCACCTCTGCCCGGCGGAACAAATACAGCTGGTACCCAACCCTGGCAGAACAAATACGTCCAGTACCCGACCCCAGTGGAACAAATGCATCCGGAACCTGACCCCTGCGGTGAGCTGGTACCCGGCCCGAGCGGGGGGATTACAGCTGGTACCCGACCCGAGCGGGGGGATTACAGCTGGTACCCGACC
>JAODKC010000263.1:0-15624 GCA_026777985.1 Mormyrops attenuatus
TTTAGTTCCCCACATTTTTATGCAATGTTTTTGTTCTACCCACTGAATTAAAGCTGAAAGTCTGCACTTCAACTGCACCTGACTTGTTTCTTTTAAAATTTATTGTGGTAATGTACAGAACTTAAAAAATTAAAAACTTTGTCTCTGTCCAAATATGTATGGTCCTAACTGTATATTAATAGTTGAACTAATGCCTGAGTCAGGATGAATTAATGCATTCACCAGTGATTAGAACATCAGTAAATATACCTTAATGTACCTTAATACCTTAATTACCTAACAAATCACACATATATAAGAATTAGTAAGGGTCATTGTTAACTACTAATGCATTCACAGCTCACTTTAATAATTAAGTGATTATTAATAGCCTACTATCTACATGAGCGGGCTTCTGGTTTTTGTGGCCCCACCCATAGTCACTTTTGGGGCCCCTTGCCCCTCCCCCCTTTAGAGGTTTCAAAAAATAAATAAATGACTAGCAAATTAAGTCAGAAGATAGTTGCTAGCTAGCTGATTAACATAACATGCTTCAGTATCTCCTAAATAAGGAACATGTTTGTTTAATATTTAGAATAGTGACTGTTTGCAGGCAACAGGGGCCCCCAAACCAGTAGGGCCCCACACATATGCCTGGTTTGAGTGTTGGCAAACTTCGCTGTCTACTGGCATGCAATACACAATTAATGCAATTTTACCTAAAGTCAATGTGAAGACATGAGCTTTCGTAATTTTCGAAATATAGCAGGAACTTCGACAATTTCAAGCCACTTTTCTTTAAGGGTACAGAGCAGCTTGGATGCTAGCGTGTTAGATTCAGTTTAGTACAATAGGCCACCTGATACTCAACCCTGAGCAGATCCACATGTCTGCTACATGGAATCATGCAAAACTGTTGGATTTGATGTTTGGAACTAGTGGACAATTTTGAGCAGTTCCCCCACAAGTTTCTGCTTTTAGCCGAACAAACTGTGGTTAACTCTCTGCAACTGCCACACAGAAAAGAGGCATCCCTGGATTCTTGTAGATACACATATGCTCTGGATTTGCTACAATCTCTCACTCCATATTTTATTATACATATACGTAATCAGTTAACACTATTAACACTATTAATATTAGGTCATTAAGGTATATGCTTCAGGATTTCATCCATGATCATTACTGAATGCATTAACTCATCATGACTCAGGCATTAGTTCAACAATTAGTGTATGCTAATTTGTGTACCAGTATTGTAAAGTGTTACCATTAAAGTAAAATGAGGCCAGAGAGAGTCTGTGCAGTAAAACTGATATAAAGGTACTGCCCTAGGGAGAGGGGTCTGTTCGTTGTATTGCCCTAAAGAGAAGCATGAAGGGAAGCATGAAGTGTTTTCATTAAGTGAAGACATTGTGGCGGTAGAAAAAGAACAGAGAAAGTCTATGTAGTAAAAATGATTCAGAAGTACTGCCCTAAAGAGAGGGGATCTGTTTGTTTTTTAAGTTGTTTTAGTAGAGGTACTGTTGAGTTGCAGCACAGCGTATTGCTAAAGTAAATATTTATATATCTACATACACCGAAACGCACACATATTCTGGGATGAGAAGGGCCCAGAGAGCATTTAGTTTAATGGAGACAATAGCCATGCATGGAGTTTTGGGCTGTATCAGAAGAAGAGCATAGATATTTGACAGATAACTTGCGTGTTAAAGTGTACAAAGCAGAAATGGCTACTCCAGCACTAAGAAAGTTTAAGGGGTTTACATTTGAAGGGGATGAGTTGGTAGAGACATTGAAGGACTGTTATTGGTCCTCTTTTATGAAGATATTCATAGTAGTAGAAGTGTGGGTATACGTGACTTTAAAATTTGGACAAATCTTAAAATATCAGGAAAGTGCAAGGATTTAAGAGTAGAGTGGAGGAAAATGCATGAGAAACTGAGAAAGCAGCACGGGCCGAAACAGATGTATGGCACAGGCACCTGACAGAAGGGATAACAAATAAGTGTTTTACAGGAGACAAGGGTATTGAAACACATTCTTTGAGAGAGCAGTATGGGGTTAGATAGCTGTCAAATAAAACGTGCAAGTACAAGTAAACGTGTGCATATTAGTCTCTTGTTGTGCATAAATGAACATTTTGAAAACTCTTGAATAAGTCAAATCATTTAGAAAACATGTAGTGTGCCTTTAATCTCTCAAATTACGATTCAGTAAGTTACAACTTTAAGAAATTACAAACACGAAGTGAAATTTTAGGATAATGCTTTCTTCATTACGAATACAAATTGACAACTCTGACATTACTGTCAAAAAACGTCACAGGGTCAAAGGCATTATGTATTGAGCATCAAGTCTGCGCATATCTTCAACGTACATTTCAACATTATTGTCTCAATCGTCTCACTGATATGTTTCATTAAATTATTAATGCATATTTAGCTCCATAGCAACATGGTAGTTATGTATATAAAATACATTTGCGAATGTTGTGTTCTTGTGTGTTGTTCTGGTGTGTTCTCATTGATAAAAATAATAATAATGAAATCGTCTTCATGTAACTCATTAGTACACTGACATTTTATCATTATGGTGTAACCAACATGTTTTATCACACTATCAATGTAAATTCAGCTTGACAGTGACATGTTTTCTACACTGGCATTATTTTATTACCTCAATAAACCCACATATTTAGCTCAATAGCAACTTCGTTTTATTGAGTAGGGATGATCTTGAAACTTAAGTGGTAACCTGAAACCAACAGGGTATTGTCATGGCACGATAGCTCCATGAAGTTGAACGTACGCTGAGCGCATACGCAGTTTGTGGAAAGGTCACCTGTTATATAAGGATCATTATCCAGTGAGAGAAGGGAAGGTAGAGTTCAGAGGGGAAGTGAAGCAGAAAAGATGAAGGAAGTAGGGAAAAAAAGAAAGAGCTAGGTGTCTAGATGGGTACAGGGAAGTGAGCTCCCTGCTATGGCAGACAGTGGAGGAAGGATTGCAAGGTAGTAAGGTAACAGTGGAAAGTCAGGCATGTGGATCTGAGATAAAAGGTAGTGCTAAAAAATTAGGATAAGGAGCAGTTGGTGATAATGCAGAAGGGCTGATACATCTGCTGAGCACCGCTAACCCTCCATACAAAGAAGGTGTCAGCTTCAGGAGAAGGAGAGAGAAACAATGAATGGTTGTGAGGAAGAAGGAGAGGAATAGGATAACATAGAGCAGAGGGCAGTGAGAAGGACTGTGAGGACCCATCCGATAGGTACAGTATACTCCAATGTCCCCGCTAGGGGTAAAAGGAGCATTGACACAGTATGTGCTGTGGGCAGGACAGGATCTGGAAGGCCTGCTTCTCAGACTCCCAGTTCTGGCAGAAGGGGCCAGAAAGTGGATAAAAGCATTTGAGGAGGAAACTATGGAACGGCTCCTCGCAATAGGGGACATAAAGGCAGTTCTGGCTTGGGTTCTGGGGGTGGAGAGAATGGAAAGGGTGTTACAATGCAAAGAATAGATTGGCAGTCCTGTCATATAGAGGTGGGGGAAGTAATTGGACCACAAAACATAAGAATAAAAGACACATAGGGGTAAGGAACACCAGAGCCCCGGAAGGGGAAGCACAATGATAGCAATTGGTCCAGAAAGATGATGCCCGAGACATCGCCTGTGACGAATATCTAGATAAGATGCAAGAAGAGTGCATAAAAATCTGTGTAATCCAGTATGTGACACACTCCTGCAGGGTGTTTGGTCTTGGATGTAACCTATGTGGATACAATAAAAGACTGACTTTGGAATTCTACACAAGCAGCTTGTGACCTCTGATTTAAAAGGATTAACTATGACATGGTTAAGGATTTGTCAGGACTGGTCCTTGCCTTGTCCTGTCCTGCCTATGAATTCCCCATGTTATTGGCCTTCCTGTTCTTTCCTTGGTGTTTCCCTAGGTTCAGCATGTTTTTCAATCGCTAGAGTTTTTCCATGTTCCCTTGTCATGCGGCTGAATGAGCTGAGCATGCGATTGAGTAACCATCCTAACTTGCTGTCTCGGGTTCAATGCTAGCTGGACATTTTGCGCTTTGTTATTTATTGTGTTTAGTCCTGTCACATCTACGGCTAGAGAAGGATGACCCAGATGCAGGCTGAGGGTGAGCAGAGCCCTCGCTGAGGTGTTTGTTATGGGGAACTGGCAGGATAGAACACATGAACAGAGAATAATGACTGAACAGGGAGCACAGGACTGAGAAATGCTAATATACATGACTAACAAAGGAGCAAACACAAGGCAGCTGTGGCTGGAACAAGAAGTAAGACTAACAAGCTTCAGGCACGGCTGATTAGCAGCCACGCCCAAGGGAAATGCAGGAAGCAGACAAGCAGGGCAGGACTGGACGTGACAAGTCCTTATTTTTAGTGTCTTTGTCCAGGTTTACCCTGCCTGTGTCCAGTTTTGTAATTATGTCCTGCAGAGATGTTCATGAGTCACAAGATTAGAGTCCGAGTCAAGTCTGAAGTCTCTGACTTACTGTAAAGTCCGAGTCAAAGCTCAAGTCTCCATCATGGTTCCAGTTTGATATTAAAGAAAAGCATGTTGTTTGTGCTTTGTTTGCGCGAGTTGATTGTAATGGTTCACACCTGTCCCTTGTTTAACCCGAATTATCAACGCTAATACTGCAGCTTTGGTAAGGACTGTTTTCTTATTGGTACAGAGATGTCATGTGGGTAACCGCACAGGCAGTTCTGACAGCCTAATAACAGGTCTATATTAATGTGTTTGAATGATTTATTTAACATGTTAATTAGGGTGGAGATTATTTTTTTAAAATTTGTAAATATCACCTTCTTACCCCCTGATTTTGTTTGTGTATATGAAGAAAAAATTCAGCCAAAATATTAGCTTTATTGGTGAATATTTACTGGTAGCTCAATTAAACTGATATTTTGCAGACATTGACTTGTGAAGGTTTCACATAGAGAATTCATAATGGGCCAATGTAATATTTACACTGCAGTATTTTGCAACCTGCTGAACACGTGACCACGTAACCCCTTCACACATCATTCATCTGTCATAGACAAAATTTCTAGCAGCAAGTGTACCACACAGTAACATTCTGCTACTGAAATCACTTCTTGGCTTCTCCATAATGAATCCAGTGATATCAAAGGCTGCATCACTGAAGTTTTCCAGTGACTTACTTGAACTGGTTGGCTTAGCCTTTTTTGATAGCACAGTAACTTCAGCGACCAAGAGACAGGTGGTAAACGCCATAAGAGATGAGGTTTACATTGAGCCAGCTCAGCAAGATCATGCCAAACAAATAACTGTGGACCTGCAGACATTCATGTAAAAGAAGTTTGATGATTTCATCTCAGGAAAGTCCATGACACTGTTTGGGCTGATGGAGCTTCTGCATGCATTTCCTCAATATGGACCCAGACTTGTACAAAGCACAGGAGGACTACCTACTGTACAAGTGGCAGAGCCATCAGTGTGTTGAATGATGATAATGATGGGTGCCCCTGGAGCTGGGTGAGGGTGGTTAAGGGCCTTGCTCAAGGGCACGTGGATCTGTAACTGCTTCAGCACCTCAAAGGGGATATTATGTTCCTGTAGGAAACCCACCTTAGGACATCGGAAACTCTCAAAATTAAGAGAGATCGGATGGGCCATATAATTCATTCCAGATATTCAGATAGGTCTAGATGGTCAGCAATTGTGATTCGTAAGGGCATTGTGTTTGAGCCCATCAACAACATACGGGATACTAAGGCCACTATGTTATAATATCTGGGAAGCTACAAAACACTTCTGTAATCCTTGCTTATATCTACGGCCCTAATTGGGACAATGAAAAATTCTTTGTTCATTTTTTTTCTAAGCTCCCCAATGCCCACACGCCTAACATCATTATAGAAGGTGACTTTAACTTGGTTCAGGATATGAAATTAGACAGGTCCTCTTCCAAAACAGCAGCCACATCCAAATCAGCTGAGGTGCTACTGCAACATGCGTCTGACATAGGAATCTCTGATCACTGGAGATTTACTAACCCTGAGAGTAAGGCTTTTTCTTTTTTTCCTCATGTACATCATACATTTTCAAGGATCGACTTCTTCCTTTTACACAACAGACTCTTAAAATATGTTAAAGCTTGTCAGTACCATACAATAGCCATTTCTGACCATGCCCCGATAACGGCTGACATCACCAGTCACCGATGGTTTCACAGCTGAATTTTATAAAACGTTTTCTTCGCTCCAGTATTGCCAAGGATGTTCAATGACTTGAGACCACCAACATTGACAGAGGAGCCCATTTCACTGATCCTCAAAAAGGACAAAGACCCTACTCTTCCCAGTAGCTATATAGACCAATCTCCCTCTGAAACGTAGATTGCAAGATACTGGCTAAAGTCCTTTCTGGCTCCCAGAAAGGAATGCTTACTATTATTTCCCCAGATCAGATAAGTTTTATGGCAGGGAGGCATTCTTTTTTCAACACAAGGAGATTATTAAATATATCATACTCCACTCCATCCAGCTCCTCCGAAGTTGTTGTGCCCCTTGACACTGAAAAGACGTTCAACATTTGACCTTTGAGAAATTTGGCTTAGATCCTGGTTTTATCTCCTAGATTCAGCTACTTTTCTCCTCCGCATCCGCTTCTGTCCATACTAATGGGATTCAATCTCCACCTTTCTCACTTCAAAGGGGGACGCACCAGGGATGTCCGCTCTCCCCCTTGCTTTTTACATTTGAAGGTATGACATGGCAGGATGCATAAACTTTCCCTATATGCAGATGACCTAATTCTATATATTTCAGTCCTCCCTTCCCATCATATTGTCAATCTTAGATCAGTTTGGACAATTGTCAGGGTACAAGCTAAATTTTCAGAAACGCGAGTTATTCTGTGTAAACCAAGCAGCCAGAGAGCTACCTCTCACATCATTTCCATTTAAGTTGGCCCTCAATGGCTTTAAATATCTTGGGGTGACCTTTGCCAGTACCTTTGAAGGGATGTTTCACCATAACTTTCAAGCCATACGGGATAAATGCAGAGCAGATTTTACCAGATGGGCCTCTCTTCCTTTATCCCTGGCTGGACATTTTAATCTTGAGAAATGGCTACCCTCCCAAAATTCCTTTATCTTTTTCAACATATTCCTGTTTTCATCCCCAGATCCTTTTTTATCAGTTTTGATCAGCAGCTAACTGGGTTTTTTATGGAACAATAAACCTGTGCATCTCAGAAAATCAATCCTCCAACTTCCTAAATCTGAAGGGGGCATTTCCAGACTTCTGCATTACTATTGGGCTTGCAATATCCATTAAATTCTCCACTGGACCTGTCCTGAAACTGGCAACGGCCCTTCCTGGGCCCTCATAGAGACATTATCCTCACAAATATCATTACGTTTTGCGATCTGCTCTCAGCTTCCTATAACGGTGTCCAAAGTCTCTCGTAACCCAGTTGTTGTTCATACTATTAAAATCTGGTCACAGTTCAGGAAGCATAATGGCCTGCACAGACCTTCTCTCTATGCTCCAATATTGAATAACCACCAGGTTCTTCCATCTTGCTGAGATTCTGCCTTTCTTAAATGGGCAAAAAATGAGCTTACTAAAATGGGCACTATCAATAGTTTATATGAGGATGGGGTCTTTGCAACATTCACATTCCTATCAGTCAAGTATAACCTGCCAAAGAACCATCTGTTTTGTTTTTTTCAAATCAGACACTTTGTGCAAAAGCTGTTTCCTCATTTCCCTAACTGTCCACCAGAATCGGAACTCGATGAGCTTCTAAACCTTAATTGCAATCTTTATCAGCTTATGTCTGTTATTTATGATATAATTAGCTCTTTAAATACAGTTTCTACTCTACCCCTGAAAAACTCCTGGTAATCTGACTTTGGTACTACTTTTTCAGACCGCCAGTAGAGGGATATCCTAGGTAGAGTTCACTCTTCATCCATCTGTGCTAAGCATGGTCTCATGCAGTATAAGCTGCTTCATAAAGCTCATTTTACCAACGCTAGGCTGGCTAAAATATTCCCTGGCAGATGTGCTGGCTACAGTAGGTGTGGGGGGCCCTAGCGGACCGTTTCCACATGTTTTGGCTCTGCCCTCGATTATCTGAGTTCTGGACAAACATATTGAAAACCATTGAGCAGGCCCTCAACATAGTTTTACCTCCTAATCCTCTAACAGCCCTGTTCGGCATTCCAGCATCCAATACCATGCCCACCTGTAATATCCTTCACTACCTTACTGGCTGGGCACCTTATCCTTTTAAAATGGAAACATGCCAACCCTCGAACATATGATGGATGGATACAAGAAGTTTTATGATGTATCCATCTTGAAAAGTTGCGATTTTCATTGAAGGGGCCCTTAAAGACCTTTCATAAGACTTAGGGCCTGGTCCTGAGGTTTATCAAAGACCAGGGGCCGGTTGCACAAAACACCTTAAGTGTGACACTTAAGGTTTAATTTCTCCTTAGCTAAGGGATTTATTGTTTGTTGCACAGAACCCCTTAAAAGGTTTCCTTAGTTAAGGAAAAACATTAAGGGATTTACAACATTGAAAGACGTTTTACTGCAGTAAAATTGTCCCGTTTCCATGGAGACCGTTCATATGCTTGCACTCACGCCTGCTTGTGATACCTGTTATTGCCTCACAAAGTTACTCACAAAGTAAAAAAAAATGGGAGAAAAGAAGACAAGAAAGCCAAATTGGTCAGAGCAGGAAAAGATTATAGTTTTGGAGGAATACAATAAAAGAAAGAACATACTAAAAAGTAAATTTGATCTGCAAATAACAGCAAACAGAAAACAACGAATGTGGAAGGAAATTGCAATGAAAATTAATTAAAGAAGTCTGGTGAAAAGGTCCATCCAAGAGGTCCAAAAAAAAATACGACAACTTATCTGTTCCGGCCAAAAAAGAGACTGGTAAGATAACTCTCATCAGTTGACGTTAACTTACAATTTCAGTTATCTTAAATGACTAACATGATTTGAGGGAACTGTTAACGTTGGTCTATGTTGCTGACAGTAAAATAGATCTCTGTACACAAGTTGCTCATCTTCTTTCAACAAGTTATTATTACACATTAAAGTATTTAAGGTATAGATATAAAGTAGACTGTAACGGTGGCTATACGTTATAGGCTATGCTTAGTTAGCAAGTTAGGCTGAACGTGAAACAGGCTTAATGTTCTATGACACCCGCGTTTAGACTGCAACCTAATGTGCTAGAAAATAAATAATTCATTACCAGAATTTATTCTATACAAAATGTCATTTTCAAGGTGGAGGTCCAGCTCCAAAACCTCTTTCAAATGAGGCAGCGATGGTAGCGGACCTACAGTGGTTGGAATAACTGGTGGAGGGGAGAGCGGTGGTCATTTGGAAGGGTAACAGTCTTCAGGTTAAGCCTAATTAATGACATTACGGTTAATGTCATGACTATATAGTTAACCAGTAAAACCTTGTTCACTGAGCCAGATGAGTTAATGACGGAAGAATATGACTTGCGGCTGCGAACACATCGAGCACAGCTTCGGATTGTGGAGTGATCCAACTGTAGATGGTCGGACAAATCATAAATTGACTGCCGGTCAAATTTATAAAGCAAAATCAATTGCTCATCATTAAGCGTATCTAAGGGGTTCTCCCGGTCGCGGAACACTCTTTTTGGGATGCGTTCGTTTTCGTAATTTATTATCATAAACTCGGTCATGTTCAGTTAAGTTATGGTTAGAGGTACCTTAATTTTTTTTTCCTTAGTTTGGTTGCTATGGTTTTTTGCAAACGTTAAGGGATAAATTAATTATAAGACCAAGATAAGGAGAAAAACTTAAATACTTAAGAGAAAATTTTAAGGAAACTTTAAGGAGGAGACTTAAGGGTGTTTTGTGCAACCGACTTTTTTTTACGGAGACCTTAACTCGGACTTTAAGGAAAATCTTAACTCAAGGCGTTTGCGCAACCGGCCCCAGGTTCTTACACTAGAGGAGGCTGATGCTGTTTAAGTACTAGAGGGGAGGACCTCTGCAATTATTTATCTATTTATTTATTTATCTATTTATTTTCTCTCTCTCTGTTGTTTCCCGGGTGGCCATATCTGGGGAGGGGGAAGGGGTTGTCTATGGGTCAATGTGAATACAGCAGTTGAACTATACCTGAAATCTGTTTTTGTGAACACCATGTTGCTGGTTGTAAAACTCAAAAATAATTTAAATAAGATGTTACATAACTGACACACAGCTGTATTCTTGAAATACTTGTGATTTTTAAATAACTTCCTATTTTTTGTTATCTTTCAGGCCATTGAGATACCTCATAATATAACTTTCCCTAATATTTTTGGATACGGAGAAATAGTGCGAGGGGGTAAGACCACTGAAAATCATCTATTTTATTTTTCTGGCTTTAAGCTCCTCTCTAATATTAATATGTGTGACTTTTTACTCATAAATAAGCTGTTCTTATCGGCATAACCTTCCTCGGTTTTCAAGAAACGTTCTATCGTTATCGGGACTATATTTTCAAGAGGACATTGGAACATTATTATATGCAAACTGAAGTCATCCTCTGAAAAAATTAACGATGACTAGTTTATTATTTTTATTTATTTGCCTTTGTATAAGCTAGATTAATCACTTTGAGGTGTGCAGTTATATGAAAATAATCTCATCAATAACTCCAAATTGGTTAGCATTACACCAAGTAGTCCTTGATTATGTTTTGATTAGCCCCATACCTCGTCATTGTTTATCCTTTACATATGTGTGCTGGCCCTTGCTTTGTTCCTCAGTCAGTCATTTTATGTGTAGGATGGTGTTTGCCTGTGTTTCTTTGTTGACGCTTTTCAACTCTTAGTCTTAGTTACTGTCCATCACGCCTCACCTTAACAATCTCTGTAGTGTAACTTGCTAGGGAGGCATTATAGCAATACTATTAGTATTAGGCTGTACCATCCTAAAATGCAATTATAAGCATGACACATGCTAGACGTTTACTGTTATATATTTAATGCATAATATTTAGGTCTGTGCATACGGACCAGCAGAGGGTGACTTTTCAGGCTCAAAGACAGCAGGTTCTTACCCTCACCATGAATCTGTGAAATGACACCATCTTGAATTGCAGGTCCTTCCATATTGCTCACTAAATACTCACATTTTTGCAACTGATGCACACAAATGCCTCTCAGTTGTGTGCAGCTGTTACTTGTCCCAAAAGTCAATATTTAAATATACAGTGTTGGAAACTGGATGGATGGACATTTAAATATACAGTGAATGTAAGTCAGGAGCAGGCCCAGGATATACCGGAGGGGACTGGATCTCCCAGAATGAGCTGGAGTCTGTGGTTTTGGAGAAAGGGAGGTCTACACTGATTGGTTGAATGTGCTGCCATTATAAGCAGGAGAAGCCAAGTAAAGATGAATGGTTGGTTTATTTATATCCAGTTACCTAGTGGTAGTTTACGTAGAGTGAAATTACTTCAATTATATGCTTGACCCCTATTCAGGTGCATTCTGCTGAAAGTCTACAAAAGTAAAAATGAAATGGGCAACACTCATATAAACAACGATCACTTATTGTGACTTTCCTAGAAAAATAAGATCACTGCAATCAAAATGTTCATGTGTGAAGAGAGTAAAATAACCAAAATGAAACTGGTCAGAATAGCTGCACAACATATATTTGTATTGATTATATATTTTGATGTGTCCAGGAAAGAGGTACAAAATTAGTTGAATAGTTTTTTGAAATTAAAATCAGCAGTTAAATAACTTTTCAGTTCATATGTTTCATCATAATTCTATATTACTAGTACAGACGCTCCTCTACTTGCGAACAAGATACATTCCGAACAGCCGTTCGTAATGTGAAATGTTTGTAAGTCATTATTCAACATCATTTTAAGGGTATACGCAAGTACTAAGAACTAGGATGCTGGGAGTACGCACACTACGCTGCTGCGCGACGGGAATAGCAGCCAGAAGTCGTACTAGGTGGAATTGGAGCACAGAAAAAAAAATTATGTTGCGGACAGGAAACGGGAGCCCAGTGAACACAATGTGGACTTACAGTCCTCTTCGTTCATATGTCTGAAAGTTCGTAAGTTGAAAGTTCGTAAGTAGAGGAGTGTCTGTACATATTTTAACTTGAAAATGCATATAAGAAATAGATACTAAAAACTTAATAAAAAAAAAATCATCTCAAGACTTGACAAGAGACCATGAAAAATTTCCAAAAAAGAAATGGATGTCACATTCGACACTTTTCATTTGTGCCTGTTTTTAAAGAGCTCAAAATAATTTGAACACAGAACTGCTCTGTACGGAGCCCCTAAAGTCCCATAAGGTGAATTTTTTGTATCTTTTTTGCACAAGTTATTATTTATATTAAACTATCTTTTGCGCACAAGATAATTTACTATAAATTCACATGTGTCTCTGAGGACTTCAGATGTACACAGAGACCACATAATGGACAGAATTCAGCTAATGAAGTTTTATTTTCACATTAGAATGTCATACAATGAAATTCTTGCTGCCCTTGTATGGGGCGCCAAGTGTCAATAACGAAATCAAGTACTGTCTTTCTGCATTTTGTCCGCAGAGAGACACTCTTAATTATGTAACTCCAGTTACATTTTGTCCATGGAAGTATAAAGACTTTCTTTCTTGCACGGAAATCAAAGGAATGTTTCATTTTGTGCACAGAGTTGACAGCAGCACCTTGCATTAGATGGACAGAAGAAAGTCATTTCATTCACAAAATGCATTTTATCATCTACATAAATTAATTTTGTGTACAAAATGCATTTTGTGAGTGAAAGAAAGTCATTTTGTAGATGAAATATATTTTGTCAACTAAATAAATTCATTTTGTGTACAAAATGCATTTTGTGAGTGATAGTAAATCATTTTGTAGACGAAATGAATGCCATTTCATGGACAAAACTGATTCTGTGGAATCACACAAAACTTTTGTCGAACCACAAAATGCATTTTGTCTTTTGCTGAGTCACAAAAGGCACCAGGAAAAGCATTTTGTCCACAAAATGAATGTCTTCATCATTAAATAATGCTTTTTGTGGCACAGAGTGCATTTGTGAATGAAAATGAGCGCTTGACACTTGGCATAAGATAACTTGTGTGCGCAAGATAATTTGCTATAAATTTGTATTACTTGTGTGGACAAGATAAAAGGGGCTCCGTAGCTCTGTCAACGTGCATCACGTCAAAATATTTATCGCTCTACATTCTTATCTCTACATCTGACTTTTTGAATATAATGAAAACAATTATCATATAACCAATAGTTGTCAAAACTGTCAAATAGTTTTTTTAAATTTTACATTGCTTTAGCAAAATATATAGCAAATATGTAAAATGATTAAATCACACATTCCAGACAAATATTTCTGTTGATAATGATTTGATATATTGGCAACTCAGTGTATCATGTATAAGATCTTACCTTATTCAGTGAGCAGTCAAAGACACCACTGAATCTAGATGTGGACAGTGTGCCTATTTGTGGGCCTGGTTAGATTGTTCTGTTATATACAGTCCTTTTCAACGTCACACTGTGGTTTTGCAGACTGTATCCTTAAACAGATGTGTGATCACTCTAACATGATGGGGGATGATCTGAAACTATTCAAGTTTTGAGGCAAATCAGAGAGCTGAGTTTCAACACCAACTAGGTTCAACACCAATTAAATATACTAAAATTAAATGTGCAATAAAGTTGCATTAAATATGCAACTTACATTAAATCAGCCAGAACAGTGTCAAAGGGGACTAAACATGTTTGACTGTGCTACACACACAAGTCACCAGATCTTATCAATACCCTGACAATTTTTGAAAGCCGAAAATAGGATCAATCTTTTGTTGAATCAATAGCCTCAGAACTTGGACAGTGTTATTTTTATGTTTATTTAAAAACCAATAATCAAAGTTTTAGCTTCCAGACTACTAAACTGGACTGTAAGACAGTTTATTGGGTGCTGCCTGCTAAAGCAAACAGCTAACCATGTGGCTGCAACTGAATATATACAGTACACACAGTGTCACTTACTGTTCAGCTAAGCATTAGAATGGCTATGACACTGAATCTCATTGATTTTGTGTACGATATGATTGTTGATGACTTATATCCAAAATCACAGAAACAGCCACCATCTTGGAATTTCATGCAATGCAGTATCTAGTGAATGGCCAAACTTAAAGCAAATAGGAAGGCCATAAGCGCCAAAACAACAGCTCAATACCGGTGCAACATGGCTGCGCAAAATAGCTTCTCTGAAACCATCTGCCTTAGAAGTGTTTTTGGAGACATAAGTGAGTCAAGAGAGGTTATGTAGCACTTTGGACAGAGCTTAGTGGGGGTCCGTTGATGACGTCATAGGCGGGAGGGGATGTGTCCTTTTATTCTGATTGGTCATGTCCATTTATGGTATTAGATGTGCTTGACAGTTAGGGGTCACGTGGGGTGTATATGTCCATATGCTGATAAGGGGAACATGTCTTTGTCAGATAGGGGGCCATTAAACTTTAAGAGAATAAAAATACATTACATGTATTTATTAATGCGTTATTTTTATTACGTTTTAAGGAATAGCAGTAAAACGTATAGCAGTAAAACGTAAACTAGAGCATACACGTCCAGCCCTTCTGTAACGGGTGTCAGGCCGCAGCCACGTGCTGTTAGGAGTCTGAATTGGTACACGCCTCCCGACTTTCCATATTTTAAAAGAAGAAAGCACTTAAACTCATTATATTTAACCAACATGTTTAAAGAAGAAGAAAAACTTTAGCAGTATTTACCAATGTTTTATTTCGGTGTTAGGTATAAGGTTGAAGAAAGCATTTAACCAACAAACTTTTAGGAGGAATTACCTTTCGGCTTGTCTTCTTGGCTGCCCTGACTGAAATGAGACTCAAACCGCCTGTAGCGCATGCACATAGAGACACGACCCCATTCCTTTAACGGCGTGAAACAGTTGTCGCTTCAAGGAAACAACATGGCCATCAGCCATCATCCACTGTGCCGTGAGACTACAGAGTGTCTATAATACCCCGTTTAGACGCTGATCCTGTGTATGGGAAGCACACAGCCAACATCCCTTTCTGGCAGAAAACACATTAACTCTATTTATTAATCTGTCTTATTTGTAAATAGTATAAAATAATCTATCTCTAATTAAAACCAAACAGCTCTGGCTTGATCCACGCCTTGACCCCACTCTAGGGGTAAGCCCGGACACCCGCTGCGGCCCTGAATAGAACACACAATTGCAGAAATCCCAGGGATGTATAAAATATTTAATTACATTTGGATAATCAATGGAATAAAGCACTTAAACGGTGTATGACAAATTAGTATAAAAATTTTAAACCAATAAGATGTAAGGAATAAATCAATTTAGTTGTATTTTGTTAGTTTATATTAAATAAGATGGATCGGTTTATTTAATTACATTTAATAGCTGTAGGAACTAGTGAGCAGTATTTAGCAACATATTCACTACTAAGGAGTTATGCTTAATTACTCAATAAGTAATAGTGAACTAATTATTATAGTAATTCGCTATTACTTCATTA
>JAODKC010000264.1:0-15524 GCA_026777985.1 Mormyrops attenuatus
AGTTTCTGATTGCCTAATAATTCTGCACACTGAAAATCAAGTGTTTTTCTTTTATTTTTGTTTGTGAAAGTCTAATGAAACATTTTCTCTCTAAATACATTTACTTTGAGCAAAAGAAAACTTCAGAATTTATTTTTATAAGTCTGCCCAACGTTTGCTAAAAAATATGTTCGGAGATAGTACTTGCCTAATAATTCTGCACACAGTATAGACATTTTCCCATTCGGCTTAATTGATTTTTCCACCTGTGAATTATCCAACACAGCAATCAGTGTTATACATTAAATTCAAACTTTTTTTTATCTACGAAATGACAGAATCCTCATGGCTTTGTGCTTTTAGCCTCTTTACAGTGCTGCCTTGTGAACTTCTTATCAAGCAGCATTGTACAGGGCTATGAAAGCATAGAGAGCTTCCCTGCTCTGACAGCATTTATGGAACTGCATATGATCAAAACCAGTTCCGCTGTATGTTTTAACCAATATCTATGACTAGCCTTGGGTATATATACAGATGATTAGGGTGGATGTTGGTAAACTGGGACATATGGAAATTTTATTTTCTCACTTTAAACATGTGATCTAATTATATATAATAAAACATAAAGGTATTTCTGATAGCTGAAGAACTGAACTTAAGTAGACCACAGAGGCATAAAGACATAGAGTATCATACGTGTCCCAGTTTAAAACCCTTTGTCCCACTTCACCAGTATTCACCTACTGTTAATTATAAATGTAAACAAAAAAATTCACATACAGGTATCCCCCTCTTTACAAATGTTTGCTTTACACTACTTTGCTTTTACAAAAGCCCTATGTTAGCCCCTGTTTTCAATAAATGGAAGAAATTCAAAGAGGATTTTCGTTTTTATGAAAAAAGGAGAAAAGCGAAAATGGCTTTTAGCATTTTGTCTATCAGCTAAACAATTACTGATATACAGTCAAGCATTGCAAAACGGTGTTTTCGGTCAGCAATGGACCTCATATAAAACTGTGGTCCCACAAGATTATAATGGAGCTGAAAAATTCCAATTGCCTAGTTACAACGTAGCTGTTGTAACTTCATAGCACAATGCATTACTCCCTTGTTTGTGGTAATGCTACTGTAAACAAACCTTCTGCGCTGCCAATAAAAGTATGGCACACACTGTTATGTACAGTATGTAATACTTGATAAGCAGTTTTTCCTAGTTTTTGTATTTACTATACCATATTTTTTATCGTTATGTAGGCTATACCATATAGCCTAGGTGTGTAGTAGGCTATACCATTTAGGTTTCTGTAAGTACACTCTAAGATGTTCTTTAAACGACAAAATCACCTAATTACGCATTACTGTGAATGCGTCCCTGTCAATAAGCGACGCATGACTATTAATTCTGGTCAGTGAAACTACATAGCATCATTTTTTCTACTTTATAGGCTGTATCATATTCCTGCTTTTACTGTATGTTGCCGTTATTTTATGTTACTTGGTATGGTGTGATGAGTTATTTTTTTATTATTTTAGTTTTTAAAAGAGGAATTTGTTTAAGCCTTTTTCTTTATCTTCTGAAGAACATAGAAAGGGTGGTGTTTGTGGGGAACTTCCTGAGGGTCAATACCCTCTCCATGAAGCTGCTGGCCTACGCTATGGAGTACTGGTCCAAAGGACAATTGAAAGCGCTGTTTCTTCAGCATGAGGTATGAGTCATTTTAACCTCAAGCCTCCCTTAACATCTTTTAATTAATGGCTAATTAATGTTAATGGCTGCTAGCTTATTTTTTTTCCCTATGAAGTAGTTGTTTGTTATGAGTATCACATAATTACGCATGTATAATGAATGTATACTTTTTTACAGGGTTATTTCGGAGCCGTGGGAGCGCTTCTTGAGCTGTTAAATCCCTCTTAATTGCACAAACACAAAAGACTTGGGTGCTTCAGAAATCTGTCCCCCCCACATACCTTTTTTTTGCCAATGGGCTGCACTGTAAGAGGGTGGTCAAGCCATGAAAGGCATAATTTTGTGCTTAAATTTATTGGTTTCTGTTCCGTTACTGTTTATGCGCCATGACTGCTTTTTCAGCTATCAGCCTTCATGTTTCACACATGTCCTATACTTATCCAAAGACCTGGACAACATGTTGAGCCCTTTGACGTGCAGAGCATGTCTCCTTTTTCCCAGGGAACCATCATTATGGACAATTTGTTGTCTTTCTTGCTTTAATCTACTTTGCACTGTAATTTGCCATGAAAACTCACCTGTGTTGCCTTTGTCAGTTGGTCTGAATACATTTTAAATGTATACAAAAAGTGCAAATATTTGTTTGCACTTTTAAAATATTTGTTTATTTAAATGTTTCCATTCAGGTAGTATTTGGAAGGTCAGATATTAAAGTATCTTAATAGATGAGTATCATGCTACCATATTAAGTCTGAAACTGTGGGAAAGATTCTGGGGTTGTCTGTGGTTTAAGGAATAATGTAAGAAACAGAATGACCTCAGTCCACACCCTTGGTATGTTGCTCCAGTCACGTATAATCATTGCTATGTATGTTGTTAATGGTTTTACCACAGAAACCACTCTTTCAGAAGACCAATATCTTCTCCAAATGGATCTCAACTTGGCCTTAAGTACTATATGACTGTATTTATGAATACACAAATGAGTTTTATTCCTTTTTAAGTATATCAGAAGTCGGATAAAGTTAGGTGCGGCCCTGATTCACTATAATATGTAATTAGTAGAATAAATAGCTGTGAAACATAAATGTTGACAAGTTGACTGTGTAATAAATAATGAATAGTTTAAACCAATGTACAGTAGGAGTCTACATTAAATGAAAGTGAGTTAGGTACTTTATAGACCTAAACTGAGAATTGTATGAAAATACTTCTTTTCTATATGATGATGCAGAAGGGTTGTCAATGAATATTGGAAGTGGCCTCAGAATCAGTGTCATTAAAATACTCTGCCTGTGCTTTTCTTATATATTTCATGCTGATCTCTGTTCTTGCGACTTTCTATTTGTGCCTGGACACTAGTATTTCATGAGCTGAGGCGTTAAGTACTTTAAAAAGTTTTTAGGTAAGATGGGTTTGGACTGACAAGAAAAAATCAGTATTCCTGATTTCAAAAGGATTTGTTTTAGCATGCCAACAAGTGCACACAAAAATATTCCAGTTTTGTGACAAAACAGCCAATGTGTGCAATAAAAACTCTTAATTTCAGTAAACTTTAGTCAGCTACTGAAGCCTAACATTGCAGCGTTTCAGTGTACACAGAATAGATCCATGTAAGTTCTGATATGTATTAGTTAATTGCCTTGGTTAAAAATTAGTGAAAATTTGTGAAGGAAATAAAACTGCTTTATATAAATAGGGCATTTTGCAACTAGGGTCAGATTATGTCCTTTTGTTTAAAGGCTGGCAGTTATGAAACCAAGCATTATGAGTAATTGATCATGATTTTTCTAGTGCAAGGGATGATTATCATTTATGGTGTTCATGCTGAATATTACTCATTTCTGATGAACCTTGTGCCGTTTAACTCTTAAAATACACTATTCCAGTTTCTGTTCTTCTGTCCTTATTCTGGTGAGGGGATCCTATCCTGGGCTGCACACGGCACAAGGCTGGGATACACCTTGCATGGGATGTCGCCAGAAATGTAGTAGCCAATACCAATACCAGTGACATTCCAAGATTCTCGACACCCAATTTGATACCACAGTAAAAACAAAACTATAAATTCTATGAACTTCAAAATAAGATATTAAGCCTGAAATGGAAAGCAGAAGTAAAAAACAACAATTAAACATGGGTAAGGTTTTCAATTTTTGCGTAACGGTACGGGCCATTGGGAAATCAAGGCGACAAAGCGGCGAGCTTAAAAATAAATGTACAGTAGGTCAGATACTTTGAAAAAAAACATTGTCAGGAGGGTCACTAGGCTAAGCAAAATGATTTTATACCATAACAAACAAGTTCATTTATGGTAGTGTGAACTTAACAGTAAATTCATGTATTTATTCATGTAAAGTAACTCGGTTTATGTTAACATTTTTGTGATTGTCAGCATTTAACCCAGACTATGAATGTATTTTATTTCGGGTATGTCCTATTTTTCTTCTATATTTTTAAAGGGGGGTACTTGAGAAGTGGACTAGACCACTTCTTAAGTTTCTTATGTTCTTTCTTGTAGGTATGTCGGCACTGTAGTAAAATGGGTACCATCATGTTTTCAGAATTTTGGCATTAACTTGGTAAAGAAGTATCTGTTCTCGTGACATCTCTACCCTGTACTGGGTTCTAGTCCATCACAAGGCACATGCACACACAGTCATACTTTATGGGTAATTTAGAGATACCAGTTAGCCTAACTGTATGTCTTTGAACGGAACCACATCACACTGGGAGAACATGCAAACAGAGCAATGGTGGGATTCAGACCCCTGTCCCTACAACCAAAATGCTACCCCAGATACTGTTCTTGTTTTATTGTTTTACATCTATTCATTAGTGCTCTTCATTCTGTGTTCTCTTTGTTTTTCATGATGCTTTTACAGTATATGTATTTTTTTAAAACCTGTGTAAATTTCCCGTTATTTTTACTTTCACAAAGAAATCAAGATTATCAATTTTGATATCAGTATGGGTGTAACCTCATACATGCAGGATTGGGCATTTTCCTGTGTTCCGTAAGTTTCCTCCCAAAGTAATGCACTTATGGAAATTGACACCTCTTATTGATGCCTGTTGTGTGTGCATGTAATAGACTGACATCTAGGGTGTGCCCTATTCTGCCTGGGATATATTCCAATCCCCAGACCCTGTCCTGAACAAGCAGCTGAAAGAGGGTTCATGGGCCTTTCAGTCCAATCATATAAACAAAATAATGAATTTTTTTTCTTTTTAAATATAAGGAAAAAATAATATATACACACACTTTCCCCATGATTTTAAAAGAAACAGGGACCATTGACCAGTGATCTATTTAAAAGAAAAATGGAGACTTATTTGATTATGGAGCAATATGAAACTACTGGTTAATATATTTGTTCCTTTGTGTATCGCACAATTGTGTATAACTGCAACTGTTGTGAATTCTCTTGAAATAAAATTGTTTTTTAATGATGTTTTGTCTGATTTCATATTTAATATATCCTTTAGTAAAAATGCTGTTTTGGTTGATAAGTCATCTCCTCAAGCACTTAATGGTATGATGAATTAATTGTAGACATGATGACATGATGGCTTGGCCCTAAGGTAGCAAAGCAGCCCTAAACCAAAACACTCCCATTTGGTATTAAGTTTTTTCTCAGGTGCAGTGTTTTTTTTTCACCAAGTGTGACATCTAGAATTGTGCCCAAACATCTCCCACTGTCCATCATCCATCCTTTTTCTTCAGATTTGTCAGGGCACTGCTCTGGGGTCTCATTCCTGTTAGACATAACTGAACCACCTCCCCAGGAGACATCCAGGAGCCATGCTGTAGACCAATGCCCGAACCACTTCAGCTGGTTCTTTTCGATGTGGAGGGCCAGTAACTACTTTGAAACCCTCCTGGATGTCCAAGCTCCTCACCCTATCTCTACAGTTGAGCCCAGACACTCATTTACTCCGCTTGTATCCACATCTCATTCTTTCAGTCACTATCCAAAGGTCGTGACCATAGGTGAGGGTAGGAACGTAGATTGATCGGTATGTTAATAGCTTTGCCTTTATACTCATATGTCTCTTCACTGCGACTGGTGCAATGTCCGGATAACTGCTGGCGCTGCACTGATGCGCCCGTCGATCTGCTCCCATCTGCCCTAACTCATGCACAAAACCCTAAGATACTCTGATTGAGGTGGTAACTCATCCCCAACTGGGAGGGGGCGATCCACCCTTTTCCTGTTGAGAACCATGGCCTCAGACATGGAGGTGCTGATCCTCATTCTGACTCCTTCACACTCGGCTGCAAACTGCCCCAGTGCCCACTGGAGGTCACACACTCACTGTGAAACCAACAGGACTATATGATCTGCAAAAAGATATGATTCTATGATCACAGAACTGGACACCATCCAACTTAGGCTGCACCTAGCAATTCTGTCCATGAAAGTTATGAACAGAACTGGGACAAAGTGCAGCCCTGTCACAGTCCAAGTCTCCCTTGGTGGCAATGCGAACCAAGCTCTCACTCTGGTTATGCAAGGACCTGATAGCCTGTAGGATTGGGCCCAACTCCCCATACTCACATAGCACCTCCACAGGACCCACTGAAGGACACAGTCATTTGCCTTTTCCAGGTCCACAAAACACATGTAGACTGGTTGGGCAAACTCCCATAAACCTTCCAGTATCCTAGTGAGGGTAAAGAGATGTTCCAAGAGATGTGTCCAAGAGGTGGAGGAGTATGATCCCCCTGAAATTGGAACACCCATTCCACATTCTTAATATTTGGTGCATCACCCCAATCTGCTAATCAGCGCCACTATCCCCAACTTCCATGCAGTGTTGAAGAGTTACTTTTTCAAATAGTCAATTTGCATTACCCTAGTTATTTAAATTCATTCAGCTTACGAGAAGAGATAAAATAACTCAGCCCTCCCCTAAAGTACTTACATTTCCTATGCACACTAACTAGGCACAGCACGTCTTTCAAATCTAAAAAGGCACCTGCAAGCTAAACACAGCAATACCGTCCTTGAAGAAAGATACCTTGATAGCAGGGATAATGATGGCCCTAGCGGACCAAACCAAAAGAACATAGCTTTTGATTCAGCTAGTAGGTCTAACAACACTCATCCCATTAGAGCTCAACAAACAATTAGCTATTTATGTGGTGAAGGAGATGCAGCCTCTCTCCATGGCGGAAGCTTAAAGGTTGAAGGTTAAAAAAACATCTGCTTCTTTACAATACGTATCCCTCACTGTGGACTTCTGGACAGCTTAAACGAAAGTGTTCTGGGTATGACCCCTCAACCCCTCAACTTTGCACTATGGGAAAGAAACTATTTCCTGCAGACAAGTTTCGGGGAAGACGCATGCATGACAGATTTGGGGGTTATTTGTGGAACTTTCTATATATTTTAGTTTCACATCTCACAAGTTTATATTGGCCATGTGTGCCAAAAGCAGACACAATAGTTTGTGGTTCATCTGTTTTAATTGAAATGTTTTTTGTTTAGTGATTCATCTGTGATTTGCTTTGTTTCACCAAAGTTAATAATTCTTTTACAATGACTAATAAGACTTTTCATATTCAAGAGTATAATAAAGAGCTCCTGTCAAAACGAATCATTGTGTGGGTCCTTTCCAGCTGTTAGCTGAAGTAGGCCACCTCCCTCTCCTCTTACTCCACTACCTGGCAGAGTGCTGCACAGATCCCGATGTTGCTGGCATCAGTGTTCAGGATGAATAGGACAGTTGAGTTGGGAAAAGACAGCCCTGGGGTGGTGGTGAGTGCAACCTTCAGCCAGGAGAACACCAGCTGGCACTCTGGTATCCACTGCTACTCTGACCCTTGGGAGTGAGGTGAAGGCACCAAAATGCCTGTGAAGCCCTTGATGAATCTGTAACTGGTAGTAAGAAGCCATCCGCAGAAAACTCTGTAAGTCATTCACCATAGCTGGGGTGGGCCACGGCTGTCACCTTAGCGGGATCTGTGCCACCCCCTGACCACTGACTACTTGACCCAGGAAATCCACATGGAGTTGGAACAGGTGGCACTTGGCAGGGTTCAGTTTAAGCCTCACCCATTGGATGACCAGCACCTCCCAGAGGTTCTGCTCATCCTGCTCCAGACTGGGGACATGGACCAGCAGGTCATCCAGATAGACAAGGTAATGGCTTTGAGGAATCCCATCCAGTACCCATTTCATTAGGCATTCAAAGGTGGCAGGCATGTTTCATAGCCCAAGGGCCATCACCCTGAACTTCCATAGCCCCTAGCCTTAGTGTGAATGATGTCTTCTCATTGGCCTCATCCACCAGTGCCACCTGCCGGTAACCACTTCACAAGTCCAGAGAACAAAATGCCTAGGCGGTAGACAGCACATCGAGTACATCATCGATGTACAGGACGGGTTAGGAGTCAAGCTTGGTGACAGCGTTGAGGCAGAGATAGTCCACACAGAACTTCCATCCTTCTTGCAGATAAAGAGGACAGGGGCAACCCAGGATGCCCAGTGTATCTTCCATGTGCCCAGTGTGTGATGGTTTTCAAACAACAGCTATAGACGGGTCTGGGCCGAGAGCACTCCAAAACATCAGCATAGTGCCAGCAACTGCTGTTGCTCTAGGAGGTGGATGTCCAGCAAGAACAGAACAGAAATGTTACAGTATGTAGGTGGAAGTTGGAGTAAAGTAAAGGTTCATACAAATTCCTCTTTTTGGATTTTTATCTGTTTCAGATGTTCAGAAGTTTTTATCAACTGCGGAATGAAAAAAAGTTCTCTATTGCCTGTATCCGCTTTTGTCTCCTTAAATGTTCCTCATCCGTGTGTAAGTGAATTTATTCTCCTTTGTTGTTTTACTGCTGTCCTTTTAAGGATTGGGCAATAGAAGAGTCTGCTAAAAACTAAACTTTTCTGTCCGCCTCATGATCGTTTCGCTACTTATGTGCCACATTTTATTTATTTGACCTGCAACATACTTATTATTTATTATTAAATCTGGCCAGCAAATGATCTTTCATTTCCGGAGAATAAAAAAATAATAATGCAACGTTAATCCACTAATAAGCTGGCAAGTTGTTTGACTGCCAGTAGTGGTAATATTGAACAAAACTATATTGGTTATGGATTGAATTTTCCGGGTATGCGGAAGGTTTGGATGCGACAGCCCATCCCAGTTTTGCTGATGTTATGGTTCCTAATACTGAGGCCAGCTTTTTGTAATGCCATGCTGGAGCAGTTTTTTTTGGTTTAGGGGCAGTTTGTCGGAGGGGAAATGTGCAGAACTAGTTCTGGATTAGGAAAAAGTCTGACACCAGCTCCGGCACTATGTTGGTGGAAACATGGCAATAGATGTCCCAGGGCCCCTCTCCTCTATACTTGGGAAGCTTTACCCTGCTGATTGTCTAACTAATAGCCAAGAGCAGTAGCCAGCCTTCACATCCTGCCCTCACAGAGCCCGTACAGATTGATCTCCTGCAGGAATGGGAATTTTTGGCTGAATACCTCTCCAACTCAGGATGCAGGTCCAACCTCTCCATTCCACTTCTTACACCAATGTAGCACTGGCAGTATAGACTCGACACATTAATGTAAAGTGAAATTGTGTTTTTAGCTGGTACTTCAAAAATATTGGCAAAGAGATGTTCCTACCATCCATAACCACATCCATGCCCTTAATCTTTCAAATGAGTTGGTTATGTTGCTGTGAGTTCTACCAAGACACAAAGCAGTGCTGGCAAAGCACTTGCTTCTGCTATCATTTCTATGGATTTGTCTCTTTCTTCAGTTCTTGTTTGCATTTTTCTCCTCATTCTTTGCCAATTTTGGAACCAAACCTATGCCCTTGTGACAGACTGTGTTAGTACATCATAAGTTCTGTTTGGCTATAGTTCACTTTACTGCTTTGTTTTCTAAATATTTCAATATTTATTGCTAAATCTTCAAAATTACATAGTGATTTTTCCTAATGCCATGTCCTATTTTATGCATATAAAGGCCTAAGAATATCAGGACCGGTAGTGGTGATACCAATCTTGGTATTGGATCAAATCAGATCAAAAAGAAAATCAGTGGTACAGACCATCCCCAATTCTGCTGTAGTTTGGAGCCCGAGTTGTCAGTCTGGAGCAGAAAGAGAACGCGGAAGAAGTAGTTCCTATCCTACTGATATTTATGTCCTGATAGTAGTTCATGTCCGGTTCATTATAATAACATAAACATCTGAAACATTTAAATACCGGGTTAAAAAAAACGATACTTTAATGGAAGAATCGATTGTCAAAAATAAAACCTTAAGAAGGAATTGATATTTCAGTATCTCGATCTGCACATCCTTACCCAGATAGCACCATGTTATAGTTTCAACGCTGAATAATAGTTAATTGAGTTGAAATACTGTCAGTGTTAAATTATCAACGTTGAATTGATTTTTGGTCAGATTTTCAATATTTAAAAATTTATGCTGGCAAAACCCTGATTCAATGTTGATATAAAGTGAAACATTAAACATCAACGTTGTTTCAACCTTTTTTTTGATATGGAATCAATGCCATTTCAACGTATGTGTGCTATCTGGGATAGTTTTCACACTGTAAAAATTACAAGGGGGAGACAGAGAGAGAAACACGTGATTTCAGCAAAACTAAATAACAATGAATCCCATCTCACTTCCAGACACGCATTAGAAGCGCTAAAGGTGTGACCCTAGGAATTTATGTATTTTATGTAGTAGTATGTTAACACTTAGGTCCACGTCCATTTCAGAATTTATCCCGCATTGTGCACCCGGGATGGGTTTATGATAAAGCGATACTAAATGGGGAAGCCCTCATTGAATGTGGGTGGTTAGAAAGGAATTAATTCGTTTAAAACTTTAAGTATTAATTGTATAAATCCGGCTTGTTATTTCAAAAAGCTATCTATTTTTTAAAGACAACGTATACATTTTCCATGTTAAAAACGTTGTAGCTTATATAAAAGACGTTTTATGGAGAATCGAGCCCTTATATGTGCATAAGTTCTAATGAATGCAAAGGATACACCAAAAATCCCAACCCCACCTACCTCACACGCAAGCAAATAACATATGGTCCGTACAGCACGTTGGAGCAGCAGTTTCACAAAAACACAAGAGGGATGGATCTGCTTTCACTTTTAGGAAACGTATAAATAACAACGGACCGTGAAGATTTGGTATGTGTGAAATGATTTACTCGATTGCGTTCATAGTCAGTATGTTAAATACGACTAATTCGAGTGAAAACTAAAATATAGCTAACAGTCCGTTTCTAGTTAGGTAGACTTTACAGAGCGCTGATTTCCATTTTTGAATACCTGCAAAAATTAGCGATCTCAATTCGGATTGATGTTTTTAAAATGTGCTGATTGCAAGAGATTACCGACTTAAACCGCGCTGTTATGACTTAGGCTAAACTCAGTGTTTAAATGTACCACGCTATGCCATGCATATGGTTGTGTATAGCGAATAAGATGATTATATACTATAGGTTTATAGTACTATATATACTATAATTACTTTTTGTCTTTTAGCTATACATTTATGATGTGTGAAATGCAAGGTTTTAACCGAACTGAACCCGGTGCGCAAACAGTAAATAAAGACATTGTCTTGTGCTATTTGTTGGCCTATTATTTGTGACATTCATATAATTTAAATACTTTTTCTATACTCAGCTTTAGCCGGTGTCCTGACACGTCCAGCTTTAACTTAAAGGAGAGTGCTGCCGGAGGGTAACTGACTTTCATTATCAAAATTTACTCGGGGGCATACAACATAACTATTGTTATTAAACCTGTTTTGAATCTCTGACGTTTTGACTCAGATTATAGCGGTAAATGATGGCGGTTTCACGCCCACAATTCATAAAGCCGCAGAAACAAAAAAGTTTAACAACATTTAAAAGTGTTTTGAATATCTCTTTGAGAGATCGTCTTCCGTCGTGGCATCCCCCCCCCATTTGCAACGTATTCAACCCAGCCCCCAATCATACGAAATACGGGACTTTTCTCCACTAAGATGTTTTTTTAAATCTATGTTTGCAAGCTTTACTTTTACAGTATTCCCCTCTTCCAGCTTTAAGGTATCCTGTTAATCAGAGGGTAATCTAAATCATTGAAATATTTAAGAGCTACCTTAAACATATTAGAAGGGAATACGATGAAACGCTTTGTCACGTGTCTGTGCTATTACACTATTAAGACTTTTGCCTTGAAAATGACATTACTTCATCCAGTGGTAATATCATTTTGTAACTTTCTAATGTCTTTCTAATGTGATTCTTTCAATTTTGTTTTACAATGTAAATCAGTCAAAGAAAGTTGGTCAATGTAATTTTTGGGCGATGAGTTAATAGTAATAGGCCACAGTCTTGTTTATTTTTCAAAGAACATGTAATACTACTGAAATTAAAAATGGAGTCAGGAGGAAAAGGGCTCTGTTCCACAAATGGAAAATAACTAATGTCAGAACAAAGCAGGAGTATATGTCCACAGGTTGAGTTAAAAAAGAATATTAGACTCGCTAAGAGGAATGTCAAAAGGAAAACTGCATTGGAGGGTAAGGATGACATTAAACAGATGACATATTTTTCCAGTATTTTAACTCTAAAAGAGCTCTAAAAGCTGAAGTGTCTAATCTGCAAAATAGTAAAGGCCTTATAATTAAAATGAAATCAATATACTATAGTTAATGAGTTTAATGATTGCTTTGCATGGGTATTCAGTGTAGAAGACATGAGTAACATACTAACGCTCATTCCTAATCCTGCTTCGTCTTTCACCAATATATGTATAACTGAAGCTGACGTGCTACAAAGCCTAGCTAAGCTCAAAATAAATAAATCGCAGGGCCCTGATGGCATCTTAACCTACAGTTTTAAAAGAGATGAAGGACATTATTTGCTGACCTTTAAGTTTGCCATTTCAGAAATCCTTCTCTGCTGGTGTGGTACAATCTGATTGGAAGCATGCTAATATAACATCCATATTTAAAAAGGGAATAGAGGTAATCCATCAAACTTTAGGCCAATTAGTTTAACTTGCATAACTGGAAAGGTAATGGAAGCTATAATCCAAGGGAATATGGTATATTACCTGGATTCAAATAACATTCTGAGGGATAGCCAACAGATTTAGGAGAGGTAGATCCTGTTTAACAAATTGGCCTGAGTATTTTGGGGAAGCTACAAGGGAAATTGATCATAAAAAAGCCTTCAATGTGATATACTTAGATTTCCAGAAGGCCATTGATGTTGGGTTAAATGTGCAGATGATACCACGGTGGGTGGTGTAGCAGATACTGAACTAGCAGCACAGAGGCTACAACAGAATCTTAATTTAATCAGTAACTGGGCTGATACCTGGCAGATGAAATTTAATGTAGACAAATGTAAGGTAATCCGTGCAGGGAGCAGAAATATAAAGTACAAATATTTTTTGGGTTCCACTGAAATAAAGGTAGCTGATTATGAGAAAGATCTTGGTGTGTATGTTGATGCTTCTGTTCTACTCTCGCCAATGTGGGGATGCAATTAAAAAGGTCAATAGAATGTTGGGTTACATCTCTAGGTGTGTAGAGTTTAAGTCAAGGGAGGTGATGTCAAAACTATACAAGTCCTTGGTAAGATCTTCTAAACATCTTTTGATAAAAGGAGACCAATGAAGATAACAGTGTTCAATCTCTTTTCTACCTTACTTTGGCAAAAAGCATCTGTCAAATATACATTTTTAGTGTTTTTAGGGTTTAGTAGACCTATTAAATTTTGTAAGTGTATTATTATACTTGAATAAAATGTAATATTAATATTTTGAATTGTGTATTGTTAGGTAGCGGTAACATATTTGTGATGTGACGAGTTCTTTTTATAGAAGTGATGCAGGTCTTTTAAAACATTTTGGTATATATTGGTAACTGTCAGTCTTTTCTGGTTTATCCCCGATTCAGAGATGAAGACGGTAGCATCCTGGCAGTATCGGAGAGTGGCCTTCCTTGTGACCATTTGGCTGCCATTCTGCCTTGGCCAGACCACACCTTCCCCTCAGCACCATGGTAGCAAACTTAAGTTCCGATTGGCTGGCTACCCACGCAAGCACAATGAGGGACGTGTAGAGATCTTCTACCAGGGCGAGTGGGGCACCATTTGTGATGATGACTTCTCCTTGGCAAATGCGCATGTGCTTTGTCGCCATTTGGGTTTTACTTCAGCCATAGGTTGGACCCACAGTGCCAAGTATGGAAAGGGAATAGGTAAGAGACCTCAACTTGAATGCTGTGTGCAGGTTTGTTCACCTTTCCGCGAAAAGGACATTGCTGTTTTAGAAGCGTTCCAACACAGAGCTACAAGAATTATTCCTGGCCTTAGAGGGATGTCTTACGAGCAGAGGTTGGCAGAGCTGAATTTGTTTAGCCTCATGAAAAGGAGACTAAGGGGGGGCATGATCCAGGTATTTAAGATTCTAACAGGTCTGGATGCTGTTCATACAAACTTTTACTTCAAAATAAGTTCTAATTCAAGAACCTGTAGCCACAGTTGAAAATTAGTGGGGTAACACTTTATCTTGGATCTCAGAAAAAACTTCTTCTCACAGTAGGTAATTAGAGTATGAAAGTCTGTAAAAGGGGTAGTGCAAGCTAAAGACCTTAGATTCTTTAAATCTGCACTTAATAAGGTCTTGCCAACTTAAAATGATTTAGTTTAATTCCCTCCAAGCAAGCTTGATGGGCTGAATGGCCTCCTCTCGTTCGTAACTCTCTTATGTTCTTATATCTAGAGCAGCTATATAGGGATGTCATGTCTGGTATGTTGAAGCCATTTTGGATGTATTCTTTTCATACACCTACCTGATTAATCCCAGGGACAAGTTAGATCTCATCAGGCTTTTCTTGTGTCCTGTTCTATGTACAGGGAAGATCTGGTTGGACAATGTGCAGTGTGTTGGCAGTGAGAAGAGCATAGACCTCTGTAAATCCCGAGGCTGGGGCAACAGCGACTGCACCCATGATGAGGATGCCGGCGTGGTTTGTAAAGATGAGAGGTTGCCAGGTTTTGTGGACAACAACATCACTGAGGTAGGATATTTTTACTGTTAGTTATAGTCATCAATGAGCTCATTTAAACATGAGAATCCTTAAAAAAATTACATACTTACTGTAACACTTACAATACCTGATCCCATAGTATTTATTGACAGCTGCATTGCAGTTAGGCTAATTGCCTTCTTTAAATTGCCCATGGTGTGTGGAGTGTGTGCATGTATGTGCCCTGAGATGGACTGGCATCCGGTCCAGGTTGCCCCCTGCCTTGTGCCCTCTGCTACCTGGGATAGACTCTAGGCCCTCTTGTGACCCTAATCAGATTTAGAAGATGGATGGAATTCTGTTAAAGTACAGACGCTCCTCTACTCACGAACGAGACACGTTCCGAATGGCCGTTCGTAACTTGAAATGTTCGTAAGTCGTTATTCAACATCATTTTAAAGGTATATGCAAGTACAAAGAACTAGGATGCTGGGAATACGCACGCTACGCTGCTGCTCGGTGGGAGTAGCGGCCAGAAGTCGTACTAGACGGAATTGCCGCACAGAAAAAAAAATTGATGTTGCGGACAGAAAACGGGAGCCCAATGAACACAGTTTGGACTTGCAGTACTCTTCATTCGTATGCCTGAAAGTTCTTAAGTTGAACGTTCATAAGTACTGTAGAGCAGTGGTTCCCAAAGTAGGGGTCGCGACCCTCTGGGGGGTCGTGAGACATTGAGGGGGGGGTTGCGAGATGATTTACAAGAAATCAAATATTTTTTTTTAAACTATTAGAAATAACATTTTATCAACATTTTAACATTTTATATTAACATTTT
>JAODKC010000265.1:0-15523 GCA_026777985.1 Mormyrops attenuatus
GTAGGCCTCTTACAGTGCCCACTTTTAATCTCAATATGGGCTTTCCGTCTCTCCCCACCTATATTCTTAACTGACCTATTAGTTCTCCCCAAACGAGCTTGATGGGCCGAATGGCCTCCTCTCGTTTGTAAATTTATGTTCTTATGATTTCCTGATTTCTGGGTTTTCCAACCAGATCTCAGTTAAAGCTTGGGTCTCATTTGTCATAAGAACATTATTAATTACAGGCATCGCACTAATCACTGATGTATTTTTTTCTGTATCGTCATAAATATCATTATTGCAAATTTTCTTACTGTGATATAATTTTGAGGTTATATCGCTTACCCCTTATATGTACATATTTCCAGAAGGCAGCTCTGGATCTGGCACAGACACACAACAAACATGACGACGTAAATAAAATGGAGTGTCAGCACGCGGCACCGTCCCACACCTGCCTGCCTGTGCGGCTCCCGCTGCTCGCTGACCCCACTTCCTGCTGCGCACCATGACAGCAGTGACCCAATCACACGATTCCAGGTGCTGCATTTTACACTGCAACTCAGAGCCGGGTCCCTGCTCAGAGCTACACTGTAAAGCTGCGGCGTCCCCCCGGCAGCAGAGACAGCCTGCCTGTGAATGTCAGCAGTATGTTATTAAGGTCTCAGTTGGTCACAGAGGCGGGGGAGATGCGCTGGCCAGCACTGTAGCCTCTCACCTCTGGGGTAGGGGCTTGATTCCCACCTCTGCTCTCTGTGTGCGGTTCGCATGTTCCTCTGCATTCTATTGGTTTCTTATGGCTACTAATTAGCCGGATTGGCATCTCCAAATATCCAACTGTCCCTACAATCTGCCTACAATTCTCACTTTCTCTGCTTCCATGGACTGGTTAAATCATTAGAAGATGGATACAGTAAGTCCCTAGGTTGACAATACCCGACTTACTGACAACTCTTACTTATGAAAGGACTGCCAGAAAGCCTATTATGTTAAGAATTCAGGATAAATACAATGGTCCAAATCCACACACTACTTTGTGATGCTCATAATAACGTCACACTGCTTTGGCAGTTTGTCATCGCGAAGAAGGAGAATGTCATCTACCATTTTATGTCGGATCATGGTGCCTTTAATACTGTTCTGTTCTTAGCTACAAATTCTTCTTAAAGACAGACTTAGGTACGATCTCGCTCGTAATCCGGAGACAGCCTACATATCACTGACAATTCACAAAAATGGATTTGGCAGTAAACATGCAAGTATGTATAAGTACTGCGTGTATCTCTGGTTAAGCATTTACGCTAAACACAAACAGTAAGATTCTAATGGTCACCTCACAGGACACTGGGAGAAACCAGAATGACTGGGGTAATTCCTGGGATTCTGCTGTGAGTCAGAGATACTCCGACATTGTTAACCCATGCTGCTAACATTGACTGGTTAAGGTAGTGCAACCCTTCACCTGTTTTTATCAGCTAAACACCGGTTACCACAGATCTTTCAAACAAAGCTGAAAACAAAGTGGGACAAGTGTTGAGCAGATATGCATATATCTTACCAGCCGTAGCAGTATCTTAGCAGTAGCAGATATGTTACCAGTCGTTTTTTTGTTTTATAATGTCCTTCGGATTAATAGTACAATAACAACCTGAATTACTTTTCTCTCTTTACAAAGATGGGTATTTGAACTACCGGGTGTTTCTGATTCATACCCAAGTGTGTCCCCGCAAATTGCAACACTGAATCGGGTTTACCTGACCCCAGATGGGTACAAGCTGCAAATCCCTAGTCACTGTCGCAAGAGGGGCTCACCGTCACTGATCTGGCTCTCCAGGTGAGTGGCCTCGTCGGGCGTGGCACGGGGCATCACACCGGGGTCGCTGAAGCTGGCCCTGAACAGCATGCCCATGACGAAGAGAAAGAGGAAGCCACCTATAGCCGGGATGGCAGGAGTCAGGGTGGAGGCCAAGAAGGGACAGCTGCACAGGGCGAGAGAGCAGGGGCATGGCGGTCACATGGCCCATTCCCCTCATTTAAAAAACACAGAGCCAATAACACTACAGGAGTACCAGACAACATGCGTACATGAACAAGGGGCAGATGTGGGTGTTCAGCCAACGCACAATCCCCTACAGCCACTTCTCAAACTCACCTCTATCTGACTTACCTTCACATCTGTGGCCTTTAATTCAGTACAATATTGGCCTAATATTGATAAATTGATTATTATGAGTTCTCAAAATAATATTTCACTTTCGACGTTCAGAATTGTCCTTATGAGCACTAAATTATACTAAAAAGATCATTGGTTGATAACTAGCCATTCAAACAAGTAAATCTGGAGTTGTCCTTTAGCTTTCATGAAGATACACTCCACAGAGAAAGGGATTCTGGGAGCCCCACCTACGTTCCAGATAACTAATTCAATCCAGCATCTCGTAAGAGCACATTATGTTCTCCTTTTGGCTCCCATTTCACCCAAAAGCATCATCCCCATGAGGCACAGTAGCTGCCTGCTCTCTTACTACTGTAGTCCTCCGTGTTGCTGTAAGTGGTCATAAACCGCCTACAGGATACATCAGAATAAATACACACCCCACACCACAGTGAATATCCTATAGACACCCACAGATGGATTACCAAGCCTCATCTCACATCACTTTTGTTGGATGATGGCCATCCTCGCACTGACAACACAACAAATGACTAATTTTCAGATTTGCACAAAGCACACAATCAAGTGCGTTGTTTATTCCCGAAATGCAGAGCTATAACGTTACACAGAAGGGGGGTGGGCACTTCGGGGATGGTCACACTGGCATTCCCAATGTTCATCAACAAAGCCCCTAGCCTGCCAAGTGAGTGCTGAGCGGTAGCGTGTAATGTTGAGCTCGAGCATCCTGCCGCAGCACTGGGAAGTCATGCTCAGTGCCGCAGGCCTCCTCAGCCCTCCTGCAGGCTCCAGGGAGCAGAAGCTGCTCACACGCACACATATGAGGGCAAGAGATCTGAAGAGATCCGCCTATCTAAGAGCAGAGTGTTCTTTGCGGTTTATTTGCTTGATGAAGGGACCCTGTTTGTGTTCTTCAAAAAGACTGGTGGACAACAAGGACAATGAGAACAGACTAGAAAATGGTAGACAATCAGACAATCAGACATCCTGTGGTCAACCAAAGACAGTGAAACATAAGTGGCAAGCAGAATGGAGGTTAAAAATGACAGATAGCAGACCTGTAGACCATGACCATGAGCACAAGAACAAAAGAAACTCTTCAAGGCAGTCCTTCAATACCTTAGGGTGTTACTGAGAATATCAGGAATCTGATGTGTTGACGTAAAAATCTGTTATTTAGAGCACTCCAGAGCCAGGTTCAACGTGAATCATAGCTAAAAAGGTGCCAGAGACAAAATAAGGCTGAATGCATTTGAGGTCAGTGGGAAAGGAAATGATTAAATGATACTCTGGCTTTAGTCTTCCATTTGGTCACACATCAAAAGACAAAAAACTGAATTGCACAGGTCAGCAAACAAAGCTTGTAAAGGCGAACTTCCCAAGTAACAACCCTGGGGCAAGTTGGGTAACAGCAGCTAAACAGATAGACAAATAAGAATCTGCTTGGTGTCTTTGAATCAAACTACTGATAAATGTGGTTTTTGTGGATTCTGCCCAAAATTATCCCCAAGTAAAGACATGCAAGTGCATTCATTTTTCCATACACTTCTTGGTATTATTCTGATTTTATGGAGTCAGCATAGGACCAAACAAACAGGCTAAATCGATAAGGACTATGATTAAGCTTTCCTGTGGGAAATAACTGCTGAATTTCTCAGACCAAGCATTTGGAAGCACCCCTGAAGTATTGACTGGTGTCAGAGGATCTACTTTTTCATAGCAGCTTCTAAAGCTCATACTATAGACTCAAGCAGACATCCTGATTATTATTATTTTACCTCAGCTGATTTTTTTCTTTTTTACTTTGGATAGAATGTGTACATTAATCATTAAATGCTCAGCATATAAAACTTAGCATTTTTGTTTAATCAATGGACCTGATTGTCAACTTTGCTTATGGTTTATTGGTGTTGATTTGTTCTGCAGGACTGGCTGTACACACAGCCATGGCTCCCCCGTTTCCAACCCACACGGTGTACACATTACACTCAGACAAAAATGAAGTCTCTCTTTGTTGCTATGGAGATGCAAGAGATTAGGTGGTAGAAATGGAGGGAACTGCTGCTATGGAAACATGTGGGGCAACTTCTAAACGTTGGAGAGAGGAATATCATAAGATTTTTATTTCTCAATGTTTAATCCTATTTGCTAAGGCAATGAATGATCCTTTGGAAAGAAGAGGCACAGGAAGGGGATTCGTAGTAGAAATTCCCACCTCTACCCCAAGCATCCTCTAAGACAACTTAATTCATAACCCAAAAAGAAGGAAAATCACAATAGGACCCTGAGGGACTTGTTTAGAAAATGAAACAAAGAAGACATTAGAGGTATTGATGTAACATCAAGATAGCCTCAAGATAAACATATAAAGTCGTGTTGATTTCATTTACACTGGGACAGGATTGTGTTTATTTACATTCTGGGATAACAGAGTTATTCCAAAACAGAATGGATCATAACAGGTAGCAAATCTAGCGATTCCTGCAAAAAAAAATATATATCGAACAGATATGTGCATTTCACAAATAACACTACTAGGCTCCACTGGGAAGCAATTACTTCACAAAATGCCCATTTGAAGGCTGCCTACTTTCTGTGTAAAGGACCTCTGTCAATGCTATACCATAGGTCAACAGTACACAAGTATCATTAGGACTGGGCAAAATGGACGGCACATGTTGTAAAAACATTTTTAGCCAGAATACCAATAAAAGATTTATAGCAAACATTTATTAAAACAATGTGTGGTCAAGATGAAATGCAAATACTAGGTTTCCATATTTGCAAACATACTACATTATAACTATTCAGTATAGGCATTTTCTTTATTCCAAACAGAAGTCTCAAAATAAAGACAAAATAAATTATGCGTATATCTGTGTTTCATGGCTCAAATAAAGCAGAAATATCATAAAAGCATTTCACTCCAGTATGTCCACCAACAGATTTTTCCTCAGTTGATGACACTGGTTTCAAAACAGAAGGTGAAAGCTAATTTAGATACTTTTGTTCATAAACAATTAAAAACGTATCAAACAGTTAAAAAAATAGAAGCCAGACAACCACTGAACCACAGCTTAATAACCGGAAAAATCCTCATTAAAGTATGTCAACAAAATAAAACAAATATTGTAATTTATGATATTTTTAACGTGAGCCGTTTAGCAATGTTTTAAAATAAAATCAATCAAGTAACAATGATTTCTCACCTTGGCCCTCCGTGAGATGCTACCTGAATGCACAGAGCTACCTGACTAATTGTGAAATCTGCGATTCTGTACAACATCACAACCAAAGCTGTCACATTGTTTACAACCAGGTAGGAGCACTATTGGTCTTTATTAATAATCTTTAACAGAGCCTCAATTTTAACACACAATAAAAATATATTGACATAAACGGTATTGTGTCATTCTATATCTCATTTAGTAAATCTATCGATATACCACCCAGCCCCAAGTATGACAGTTTAGAGACACACCCTTCTGTTTTAGGATCCCTAATATTCACACTTAATTTCTAACTTAGTCGTTTGACCTTATATACATGCAACAAGATACTGTTTGTGAAACCAAACCATCATGAGCACTGGGAGAAAAAGATCCAGTGAAACGCCCAGAAATTTACTAGCCTCAATCTGAGTTCCATGATCCTCGTGACCCGTCACCAGGTCCACTCGCCCCAAACACTCATTCAGAATGACTGCTTGTTCTCAGCCTTCATAGATGTCACTATCTGTCTGTTTGGAAGTTCTTCCATGTCTGTGCTGTGACCCATTGGCCATGAGTTGCTAATAGGGAGGGGCCAATCTATACTTTCTCAGTTCCGATCTGACAACTGCCGATACCAATACAGATTCCGATACAAGAGCTCTTTTTACTTTAATATTTAAATATTACACATATATACATGCACACTTTAAAAAAAAAAAAAAAGGCTGTAGAGTGTACACAGAACAGCGCAAGCTAGCGACTCTCAAATCAGGCATTGCTGTTTTCATAACACACAATTGCATGCACGTTGTTTAGTGGGATTTTCTACTAAATCATTGCATCATTAGTGGCTAATTAACATGTGTGCGTAACATCTTAAAGGGATCCGTCGTAAAGTCCTTTGGATTAAGCATTCTTGCATCCATTATACACTATACTCAATTTGTTATTTAGGAGTGCATGAGTGGGCATGTATGGTATGTCTCTAAATTTAAGCATCCTCTATGCCTGGACAACTTCTAGCACAGGGAAGAGGAGCCACACCAATTATAGGGTTTGACCCAACCCTGACTGATTCTACCATTGAATATATCCAGGGTGTTCAACCTTTGGTTTAGGGAAGACTTTCTAATGATCATAAAACATTCAATATGGTCACTGTAGACCAGCAAAAACTTGCACTACTTGGTACCTCAAGATCAGGCTTATCTTCATTCATGTAAATTATGCATCACTGGCCTTAAGGCATTTTAGACAGTCTTTCCAGTCTGTAACATTCAAAAGCTCCCCACCTGCCCTGGCCAGTTAAACGAAAAACTCTTCATCATCCATCTCTGTCACCAGGCAGAGACATGAAAACTCTAGCTATACCCCAATGACGATCATTGTAAAGAAATCTCAACACACAGCACTGGGAATGGAGTGAAGGTTAAAAATAGAGGAGACCGCAAGTTTGGACCAAGTAGTCTGGATAGGTAGGCCATATCTCATCAACCACAGAAATATATATATGTATGATTAGCACTGAAGCCAGCAGCCTGGACTACAAATATTTGCTGAGAGGACACCACGACCTATGGCATAAAGCAGAGCTGTTTTCTTTAAAGTCTTACTCTAAATAGCTACATTAGAAAGTATGCCACCTAAAAGATTATATAACAGATAGACATGTATAAACAAACAGAACAATCCTGGAATAGAGCATAATTTCCTCCTGGTGTGTCAGGTCTACTCCAACCCCAAGCTGACTCAAGGGTGATCACTCTGGGAGACCTCCACCAGCACAGCAGACCTATTTTCTGAGTGTCACATGGCTTAGAAATGAAACATCGTTGTACAATACGCTAGAGCTTTTGGGTCATCCTGGGAAACGGCCGCCAAAGTAGGATATGACCATGCCTTTCAGAATGCCTTCTAAAAACATCTAGAAACACACAGAGGACTCAAACCTCTCCACCTTCCGGGGATAGTGTGGATACACCACTTCTTGAACACTTCTTGGACTTCATGAAATGATTTTCTCTCCCAAGGTTGCTGGCTGTGTTGTGAACCCATTGTAATCTTTTCACCCATATTTTTCCCCAGAGGAATAAGACGGAGCACTCTGGCGCCACCAAAAGCTTAGTGGGTAAAAATCAAACCATGACTCTGATTCATGATTAGTGAAACTTCTGGTGGCAAAGATGCGGGTGTCCATGTGATTTGTGCTCTCATGCATCTAGTGTGTTACGTCTGCACACAAAGAGACCACAAGCAGTAAAGACTGTGAGTAAAAAAAAAACAAGGGAGAAAATCCCTCAAAGGGGGTCATTCTACAACTCAAGCAATAGAAAACATGTAAGATAGACAAAACCCCTAGAGGACTTCAAATATTTGCAAGCAAATTTCATAAAGAAAAAAAAAACATTACTAGTATCCATTTTCATAGCAATCCAGAATGTTACAACCCAAAATACACCTTACTTCAGAAATAATCGGGGTACCCAAGCTTCCCCACGTAGTCCAAAGATATGCAGTCAAGCTAACTGTGTGTGTGTGTGTGTGTGTGACCTGTCATGTATTGGCATCCCATTCAGGGTGTACCCCTGCCTTGTGCCCAATGCTGGCTGGGATCCAGGCTCCTGACTGAATAACCACTGTCTCACCAGTATGCAGAATAGAAATTTACACCCTGAGCCCCTGATAGAGCACAGAGCTGCATCCCGTAAAAGAATGTTTACATCACAGATCACAAATACCAGAACACAACAGCACACAAGAACTAGGTCTACTTGAGATGAGTAACTTGAAGGCTGTGAGCATCTACATACAGACTAGTTGACCTTCCCAAGCAGCTGGGGAGCTCATCCCCAACAGGTCACTGCCCACAAAGACTAAACGTTTCACAACCTGCTTTTTCCCCATAGCTATCAGGATATGGCACATCGGCTGTGTTCTATGTATGCATTGCACTGCAAAGTCTAATATACTGTACTGACAACAAATTCCACTGGCCTTGGTTGTGTAGCTAATAAATAATCAATTTATCTATCCATCCTGCAGCAGAGGAGCCCATATATCCTTGTTCTTTAATACACAGTACCAACTCTGGGTAAAACGCAGGTCCATGGTTGAGGAAACCCTGCTGTGGTCCATTAGCTGTCTGACCTTAATGACCTTAATCTCCACAGCAGATGCCTTAAGGCTTTTTGGAGAGTCAAACTCACATAACAATAAACTCTAGCAGTTGAAATCAATAGCAGCAAAGGCCTAAAAGTATTACAATAAAAAGGCCACACAAAGAGTAACCCAGCATTTCACTAACACATGGGGCACAAGGCAGCCTGGTATATGGAGAGGAGAGATGAGTGACAGTTACTCATATTAACAAGGCCTTCGACCAGGGTCCGAAATTAACACCAGCCAGGCACCAAATGTGGGTAGATTTTCTGTTTGGCAAGTAAATCCCAGAAGACTATCCACCACACTGGCAAGTAAATGTTTGTCTAAGCCTGTCTAACCAACCATCTGACAAGAAAATAATTGTAACCAAACAACAACCAATAGCCAATCAAAGGCAGAGCTGGGGTGGGAATGCAGGTAACTGTCACTTGCTGCCAGTCTGCTGCTAGATACAGTCAGGTTAATTAAAAGTTCACAAGGAGTAAGCCAACCTTCCAAACAAAAACAAATGTATCACTGTGTGAACACCAAGGACATGCTGCCACTTGGAATCTACGGAAGGGCCTTCAAGTAACTGAAATTCAACAACAAGGACCAGTATAGGAGAAACTGTGCCTGAAAGACACCATGACATGTTCCATACCTTTCTCATCTAGATACACCCCACATGGCTCTTCTTTGCCTGAGCATGTTTCTACATTAATCAGTGCCTTGGTGTCCTAAGGTTAAAAGCTACAGCTGCTAGTGTGTGAGAGTGACTGCCCAGGGACCTATATGTTAGGATGCTGTTTGCGGACTTCAGCTCTGCTTTTAACGCCGTGGCACCAGAGCTCCTGCGGAGGAAATTGTCCCAACTGAATGTGCCAGGCCCCATTTGCCGATGGGTCACAGATTTCCTCACCAACAGAAGTCAGCAAGTGCGGCTAGGAAAACATGCATCAAATATCCAAACTATTAGCACTGGAGTACCACAAGGCTGCATTCTTTCACCACTTCTCTTCAGCCTTTATACTAACAAATGCACCTCCAGAGAGCAGTCTGTAAAGATTGTGAAGTTTGCTGATGACACCACTGTGGTTGGTCTTATAAGTGATGGTGATAAAGTGGCTTACAGAAAGGAAGTAGCACAACTGGAATCCTGGTACAGTCACAACCATCTGTTGCTTAATGCACAAAAGACTGTGGAGATGGCAGTGGACTTTAGACGCAACCCTCCCACTCTCTTACCTCTCAGGATTAGTGGCTCTGTTGTTTCCACTGTGGAGTCACTTAAGTTCCTAGGTACTATCATATCTAGAAACCTAAAGTGGGAGAGGAACACAGACGCTATTGCCAAAAAACCACAGCAGAGGATGATATTTTCTTAGACAGCTGAAGAAACTCGACCTGCTTCAGGCCGTGTTGATTCAGTTCTATACAGCAATCATCGAGTCTATCCTCACTTCATCCATAACTATCTGGTTTGAGTCCTCCACTTCAGAAGAGCGGGTCAAACTCCAGTGTACAGTCAGAGTAGCAGAGTGGATTTTTGGCTGTACTCTATCAACACTCCAGGACATTTACAACTACAGGGTCACAAAGCGTGCTGGCAAGATTATCTCTTCCAGCTTCTTCCATCTGGTAGAAGATTCATGTCTATAAAAATGCACACAACAAGGCACGCCAACAGCTTTTTTCCCCAAAGCTGTAGCACTGGCTAACAGCAGCAGCCAGCCTGCAACCCATTTAAAATATCTACAATTAAACTCATTGTACCACAGATCAACAGTCCAGTGTGTCAAAACAGTTTTTATAGTACGTATGTATGTGAGTGTATGGATATGAATGTGTATGTATACATGTATATATACACAAGTGTACATGTATAGACAGGGATGTGTATACGTACATGTGTATGTACGTGTGTGTATGAATCTTTATATATATATATATATATATATATACACACACACACACACACACACACACACACACACACACACACACATATGTATATTTGTATATTTGTTTATCTCTTAACCTTGTTTTTATGTATTTCTTAACCATGTGTGCCCACACCACGACAAATCCCTTGTATATGTGTATATGAAGCATACTTGGTGAAATAAAGCGATTCCGATTCAGTTCGACCAAATTACAGGGATGACTTTCAGACAGTGGGAAATTTAACTCATTTGTGGAGACCATCAGACTAAAGAAACAGCTTTTTGGCTACTACTTCAACTGCAGCTCACCAAATAAGGATCCTGCAGAACTTTTTTTACACTTTGTACAATACGGAGACTAAAATGTGCAGACCCATTTTAGCTAGCTTCTGTATTTCTTGATGAATACATTTAATACTAGTTACCCAGCAAAGAAATTTTAAAAATCCAGAGCCTTGGCAATACAACTCCAAGGACAAAACTATACATCTATCCACTCATTTTGTTCTTATCACACTATGAGCCGTACTTAAAACTGGTCAATACTGATAGACAAGAACAAATACCACAAGTGAGCAGTAAATCGTTCAGAAAAGTCACATGGCTGCCTATAAAAGACATAAATACTCCACACACAGAGTGGGGGAAGGATTTAAGCCCCCCCCCGGCGGTGGAGGTGTGATGTGACAATGCTATAGCCACTGAGCTGCCACACAATAACTCATTCTTGCATTTGTATGGGACACCAGTGCAGCCACTGCTTAGTGACGTCCATTGTTCACGTCATAATTGCCTAATGTACTATTCCATATACGACATTAAACGTCAAACAATAAAATTTGGTCCATCTACATGCCGATTTATTGTGATTTAGTATTACGATATTAATATTCACCAAGTACAGCAACATTACCGTGTTCGATTGCATACATATATAACAGTACATAATATACAGGGACACAAGGAACTTTTATAAGGATGTATTACGATTAAAAAGTAACTCACTCAAAAGCAAAGAAGAGCCCGCTGGTGACCACGATAAGTACCATGGTAAGGTAGAAGACACCGGTTTGTCTACCCATCATGATCCTTCCATTGCAGTAAAACTTATTCCTGCCCGGAAAAGTTTGCCACTTCCTTTTGGGGATCTTCTTCTCAGGTTGGCTCTCCATGGGCGATGAGGCGACCGTGCTGATCTGACTGTACTGACACTCTGTCATCCCGGGATCCATCAGCCCACGATCTTGATGTTCACCACTAAAACAGTATAACTTAATCAATGTACGTGATCGTTTGCAGGAACCCGTGTCTTAAGTCCCTTTATGAGTGATAGATAACTTCCCAAAATACAACCTTACTGAGTATGGCGAAAATATTTATAAACACTTCACCTTAACGAAGATATTTAAATTATCTCCGGGTAACACGTCCTGAAATGCTTATATCTTGTATTTGCAATATCTGTCAAACTTTCCATGTGAACGAGATCCCATCTTGTCGAAAATGGTGTGGGATCAACAAACATGCATCCGTTATATATCTAAAAATATACTACTAATAAATGATGCTGGGATGTGAGATATGCAGTGAGTTGTAAGCACGCCTGCGGTCGGCACCTTGGAGCTTTGATCAGTTACAGGCGCAACCAAAATGACTGGCGGGTAAAGTTAAGTATCCAACCAAAAGAAGCCGCCGGACTGCAACAGAAACATGAGAAAATCCACCCAGAAAGATGCTCCCTCCTCTTGTGTTTGTCAAAGGAGATCACTAGCTGTTTTTCCTTTATCCAGATCCGTTACCCAGGCATGTTAGGGGCAGCTGCGAAAAACAAGCGCAACATTTGAACGGAGAGGAACAATTCGTCCATCGATATGGAAGGAAAAATCTTCATGCCAAGTAGGGCAGCATCCCGACTCTTTAGTTATCAAAGCCAATTAAATCGCTTTGTTAAAAAAAAAACACACACACACTCACCACAAAAGAAATACAGCCAAGAAGGAAAAAAACGTTATAATGCTGAAAAGTGGAGAATATAATTACTAAATACAACGGTTCCGTGTGCCAGCCATTTACAGAGCTGCAACATCAAAGCTTAAATTAGCTTTGTCTTAATTGCTTGGAAGAAAATACGCGAAGCAGGCTCTGCGAGACTTCAGCACCTTCATGCCGTTACAGCTCGCTGCCTTAGCGTTTGAGTTCTAGCGTGTTCGGCGCGCAGAAGCATGGGAAATTGAGTTACTACCAATCCCTGTATAACCACACAAAAATGGGTCATTTTTCTCTTCCGTTCATGTACATGCTGTCTTGCATATATAGATCTGTTACCCAAAACGTAATTACATATGTGGCACAAATTACTTTAAGTTAATATTATTCAAATAAAAATTTGTGTCATATATTTACACAGATTTTTCGTGTGTTTGGAATGCCTATTACGAATATAAATTAACGAATGAACTATTTAGAAAAATATACACGACTGGTCACTATTGTTCCTTTGCTTTTGTAGTATCCGGAAGATTTTAAGCGAAGGACCGTTCTGTAAGCATATGAACTTCACGGGAAAATATACCTTAATAAGCGTGTTCAATCATGGTGGAAGATGAAGAACAAAACAAGTTACTGTTGCTAAAAGGCGAGTGAATTTTCCCAGATTAAGAATTTATAATCGCAAATGTTTGGTTTCGTTGCTATGTGCTGAAGGATTTCTGTTTGTGTCACATACATTACAAATTGTAGTTAAGCGGTGATAATCGTTGACGATGTTGTAATCGTTTTTATAGTGCGGAACAATATAATGCATACTTTTGAATAGAAATCTTACGATTTAATGAACATATGTCTTGCAGGTGGCGTTTTTCTGACAACCGTGGCCACGGCGGGCATGATCGCAGGTTTCGGTACGACCTTGGCGATAGCTAAGAAGAAAAGCCCAGAATGGTTTAACAAGGTGTGGAAGCACTTTTTCCCCCACTTCTGCTGGAATGACATGCATATGCCTATATATCTGTATAGCCACATTTTTTTGCTGTAATCCATTAAACCAGCACATCAGCAGCGTTACACAACCCCAAAACGATTTCTGCGTCCTGACAACCCACGGCAGTTTGTTTCAGGTGTGATAGAGCTGCGTTGGTTGCTTGTCTTGAAGCATGTTTATTGTCCGTCCGTCTGTGCGTGTATGCCAAAGGGAATGAACCCCCACCCCCCCTCATTTAAAGCACTGTCAATTCAGAGTGTTTTGCTTTAGGTGAAGATGTAAACTTGTCTAAGATTTTCAGGGTGGGCGATATGTTTCTTCCTGGGCAATAGGTATTAATTTCTTAGAGGTATATTATTACACCCCAATTAATAATCCTTGTATAACTTTTTTTGATTTAGTTAAATTGGGTTAACTATAGTTTGTCAGTTTCGCATTTTTTGCTGCTATTAATTATTGCACGCCATGTTTACTTTATCATGAGACCAAGTTTGAATTCATTTTAAACCAAGTATTGCGTAAATTCCTGGATTATTTTTGTTTTGAAAACGGAGTTTAATGGGCATCACAGTGCTGTCTTTGTTTCTAAATCTATTTTTACACGTCGCAAACCTTCAGTGAGGCAAAGATGCCTTTTATGTGAGCAAATTGAATTTCATGGGGGGAGTATGTTGCCCTGAGGTCAGTGCCACCCATTGGCTCACAAAGGCAACTTTGTGCACAAGATCAAGACGCTTGCCTGATCCTGAGGTGAAGCGTCCTAGTACATCACTTTTGTTTTGTATACATTCAGAAAAACAAATACAAAATAAGCACTAGAAATAATTTCCCTAAGGAGTCGATCTGCTGTGGAGGCTGTTTAAGTCTTGTCTTAACTGTTTGAAGATAACCTGAATTTTTTAAAGCCAAAAAAAGCCCTCAGACAGACCCAGGGATGGTCAACTTACAGCAAATCTAATCAGCGTCCCACTCAGACAGTAATCTAATTATTTGGGTAAAGTAGTTACAGGAGTTGTTCCTGCTTTCCAGAAAAACTTTTTATGTCTGTGATTCTGTATAGACAGATGTTTGGTACCTTGCTGAATGGGCACTAGAACAAGGCTGGTCCTGTGATATGAACCAGCTAGCCTACACAGTACCTGCTGCCCGCCACTCTTACATGAAGCCTGTGGATGTTGTCTAACTAGACTGTCTCCATTCATCCTGAGTTAATTGATCAATATGGTATTCAACACAGGGCAGCTTACAGTAGTGTTTAAAAAATTAAATATATAAGCAGTTTTATAGCTGTTCAGTGGGTGCTGGCAGTCTAAAGGATAAGCTAAATTTTGAACTGTGTTGTATGTGGGAATCTCTGCCACACAATTTTCCCCAACAGGAGGAAATGCCATAGAACTTCGCGGGTGTTTTGGGGCAGCGCGTTGGCATCGTGGTTTGCACTGTTGCCTCACAGTGTGTGTACGAGTCTCCACCCTGGCTCTACTAGTCTGGAGGTGTGTGTGAATGGTGTGTGAGTGTGGATTGTATGTTTTTTGAAATAGTTTTGTGTTCCCTCTTAATATACGTTTGTTACTAATAACTCTGTGTCCATTTAAAGTACAAAAGATAGGATTAATGGACTAATAAGTATAAACCTAAACTATTCACACTTGTCCTGTAAAGTGTGTAAGTATAAACCTAAATGATGCAGACATTTCCAGTGAAATGTGCTTTAAGCAGTAAACAATGGAAGACAGTGTACACCATATAACTTCAATAGCCCAGCTGTCTTGGACACAGCACAGTATTTTATATGTGTCAAGGACTTGTATTGACAATTACATTAAGTTTATGCAAAGAGTCAATATTTGTAGTGTTGACCCTTTTTATCCAAGACCTCTGCAATTCGCTCTGGCATGCTGTCAATCAACTTCTGGGCCAAATACTGACTGATGGTAGCCCATTCGTGCATAATCAGTGCTTGGAGTTTGTCCGAATTTGTGGGTTTTGTTTGTCTACCCCCTCCAATGGGTTCACCACCTGTAGGAGGGGCCAAAGGGGTCGGGTGCACTGTGAGTTGGGCAGTGGCCGAAGGCGGGGACCTTGGCGG
>JAODKC010000266.1:0-15522 GCA_026777985.1 Mormyrops attenuatus
AGATGACGCTGTATTCATATTAAATGGTGGTAAATTACTCGTGTTCTCTACTGTGAACACCCGTGTAAAATAATCATCATTTATCTCATGCTTCTGTACAAGCTTCCAATCTAAGGGGATGGTGTGTGACTCAGGGTAAGCAATGGTGCTTGTGATTGAAAGGTTGCCAGTTCAAGCCCAGTATCAGCAGAGTGGTCACATGTCTGTGGGTCCTTGAGCCTGATCACAGGCACAGAAGATTAGTGTATCATACCCACTGTGATAGAGATAGACAAAAAAGAATTTCCTCACAGGAATCACTATCATTAAAAAATAATCACTTTATTTTACATTTTTGTTATCAGAATTCAAGCTGCTTTAAGAGTCTCTCCCTATTACATGTATATATGTGTACATATCATATGTGTCCTGCGTATGACGTTAAACTGCATCAGGCCCTGCAAGCAGTCCTCCAACGTGCAGGGAAAAAAATCGGGGGTTGGTGGCAGGATTGGCAATCCAGCCACCGTAAAACAACTCACAACAGCTCGGTATAAACAGGCATGATACCCTTCTGCTCTCAGCGGGAGTAGCTCTGCTGCAGCCACCCACAGGAAAGGCTGCACGCACCATGAAGGGGCTGGGGGAAACCTTCAGGAGCCTCATCCCTGGAAGAGCCAAAACCATCAAAAAGCTAATAGGGTCAGGTCTGTTGGGGATCAGGGCTGGTGTGGTATTAAGGCATCGCCTGCTACATGTTTGCACTTGAGTCCCAGGTTGAGGCAGCCGATCTAGGTAGACGTGTGGAACGCCTTGTCTCTCTGGCAAGATGACCATCTTTCTCTGCTGTCATTTTGGTGGCAGCACTCTGAGGTACGCAGACCAGGGAGTGACCAGATCTCTGTAGGTCAGTATACCTACTTTTGGTCAGATCTGTCTGATGGCTGCCATACTCATGGAGTTACTGTTGCTGTAGCAAATCGGCTCCTGCTGATGGTGTCTGATGTCACTCCTTTCAACGAGTTTATCATGAGACTCAGGCTAAGGCACTCCTTGGGTATCTAATCTGTTGTCTCAGTCTATTCTCTGACCACGGTGAGTGATGTCTCATTGAGGGAGACATTTTACTCACAACTTCGCTCGGTGGTTGATGGGTGCCCAAGAGGTGACATTCCTCTGGTCATGGGTGACTTCCATGTGACCACTAGCACTGACAGGGCTGGCTATGAGAATTGTGTCAGTCCCCATGGGTCTGGAGACCAGGGTGAAAGTGGCTCCATGTTCCTTGACATTGCAAAAGGTGAGGGGCTACAGGCCGCTAGATCCAGGTTCCAATGACCTGCACCGCATCGTTGGACTTTGTACTCCAATACTGGTGGTGCGGCGAAAGAGATCGATCACATCCTCGTGGGCAGACGCTGCAGGCTCCTGCAGGATTGCAGGGTCTACAGAAATGTCCAGTTTGTGAATTCTGAGCACAGACTTGTTGTTGCTACTCTGAAGATTCAGCTTAGATCCAGTAGGTTCCCACCTATTAGGAGAATGAGGCTGGATTTGGTCAGACTCCAAGATCAACCTGATTCTGATGAGTTTGCACACAGTTCGTGTGAGGAACTTGCAGACTTGGGTACGACTGCTGACTCAAATGTGATGTGGGAGACCTTCTGTGATAAGACCCTGAAGGTTGCCGATAGTTGTGTTGGTGTTGCCAGTGCTCCCAGAAGGAGGTGTTTCATTTTGCAGCTCACCCTGGATATTATCGAGAGATGTCACAGTGCATCACTTGGTGGCAACTCCAATCTGTACCGGGAACTGAGGAGGACTGCTGTGAGGGCTCTGAGGGCAGATATGGAGGAGTTAGTTAGACAAATCTGTGAGCAGGTGACACACCATCTGTGGTCTAGACCCACTATCTGTGGACCCACGTCCTGCTTACAGAGGAAATTAAGCATTATGCACATCTGAATCTGTTCCTCTGACCCTTCAGCTAGGACGTTGGAGATCTCTGGGTCCACGGTTCTCAAGGCTGATCCTCCTATCAGCCTCACTGAGATTGCACGGGTGGTGAATCAGCTAGGGGAAGGGAAGGCCGCAGGGATGTGTGGTATCCAGGCTGAACTTCTCCAGGTTGATGGTAAAGCTGTCCTCCTGCCATTGCAGGCAATCTTTGCTTTCATTTGGGAGTTGGGCGTCATCCCAACTGACTGGGAAACGGATCCCTATCTGGAAAGGGAAGGGTAATCGCCTGGATTGTGGGAACTACAGGGAGATAACACTGCTCTCAGTGCTGGGTAAGGTCCTTGGTAGGATCATCCTTAACAGAATCCATGATCACTTGTTCTCTTGTCAGTGACCAGAGCAGTCTGGTTTTATGCCTGAGAAGTCTATCATCCACTGCATCCTGGCACTGACGGTTTTCATCGAGCGCAAGTGCAAATATCGGCAGAGGTTTTTTATGGCCTTTGTCGATATCTGTAAACTGTTTGATTCAGTTGATCGAGTTGCCCTGTGGGATACCCTGAGACCCCCCGAAGTTGCTCGACGTCATGGCCAACCTATACATTGGTACTGTGAGTGCTGTGCATAATGGAGGGAGAACCTCTGTGTTCATCCCAATTGATTCTGGGGTTCGCCAGGGGTATGTTCTTGCTCCTGCTCAGTTCAATGCTTGCATGCTGGTGGTATCTGACTCAAGTGTTGGGCAGGGCCTTGGGGCCCAGCAGCTCTGGGGCATCAGTTGGTGAAGAAAGGTTTACTGATCTTGACTTTGCTGACGATGCCGTGATCTTTGCAGGGTCAATGGAGGTTGAGAGATTTACTTACCTCGGCAGCGACATTCATATCTCTGGTAACTCTTCCTATGAAGTCAGCAGATAAACTGGGAGACTATTGGCGGTCATGAGGTCACTGGAAAGGGGTGTGGGGCGCTCCCGATATCTTTGCAAGACAATCAGCGTCCAAGTCTTTAGAGTCCTGGTGCTCCCTTTCTTGCTGTATAGCTGTGAGACATAGACGCTATGCAGTGAGCTGACACGAAGACTGGACTCTTTCGGTACTGTGTCTCTTCGGAGAATCCTTGGGTACTGCTGGTTTGACTTTCTGTCGAACGAGCAGTTGCTAGAGGAGTCCCAAATGAGACACATTACCTGCATTGTGAGGGAGCATCAGTTATGGCACTATGGCCATGTGGCACATTTCCCTGAGGGTGATCTGACTTGCAGGATCATCATTACTGAGGACCCGAGCAGCTGGACCAGGCTGGGAGGATGCCCACGTAACACCTGGCTGTCACAGATGGATAGCCATTTGAGGAGTTTGGGACTGGACCATGTGTCTGCCTGGGGGTCACTCTCCATGTGGTGGGTGTGGCAATGTGCTGCATCAGTGCATGCTCCCAAACCTGACCTGACCTGTACATACACCAATCAGCCATAACATTAAAACCACCTGCCTAACATTGTGGCCCATGGAAGTTTTACTTACACAAAATATTTCTGAGGGTGGAAGGAAAAATGATTGCCTGCTTCTAACTAATCAGCTTCAAGAGCGGACTGTACACTTGCCTAATATACAATGGCACCAGGGTAAGCTGTAATTTGAAATATTGATAAAATTAAACTGAATCATGCTGTTATTTTTTAAGTATCACCCCATAAAGTTAACAAATGGATTTTTAAATCTGTTTTAAGTCTGTTTCATTTTATGTTTACCTACTGTTTTGTTCTTCGTGTTATTAATACTTTTTAGATCTGAGTCAGAGAATCCTATTGGTGATTATATTCCTGCTTTACCTAATAATAAGTGCCCAATATGTGGGTTTGACTCTGGAAGATGACAAAGGTAAGAGATGACAAACCATGACAGCAATTATTTTTTCTCAATACTTAAAAAAAATGTTTTTAAATTCAATGTTTCCTGTAATGCCATAAACAATACAGTTTTGTAACAGTTTTAAGTAATAAGCCTTACTGAATCATACTGTAATTCAGCATATACTATAAATACTGTATTCTTTGTTAGAAAGAAACTTTATTCATAATTGAACTTCAGAAACACTTCATTTGAGGGGACACAAAATATGTAGTGATACACGCTTAAGTAACAACTGTTAGTTACATCCTGGCCTCATGTTTGTTTATCATTAATCAAGCATGGTTGTTCTTGTATATAATCCAGGAACTGTATTAGTTTTGTTCCTAAGTAGTAACTAAATTACACTGGCATTTTCCTTTCTGAAAATAATCAAAAATGAAATCACAGAATAAAACAAGGAAGAGCAAACTATGCAGGCAAATTAGACATTATCTCTAAAACCTCAAAATAGCCAATAATTGCATTGATCACAGTTTAGCAAGGATAACTGACTCTGTCACCATGAACAAACCCCAGACCAGCACAGTGCTTCCTCCAGTCTTGACAGTGGGAGTCTCACATGCAGAACTCATGTGCTCATGTTGTCTACCTCTTACAAACATAGTGTGGATCTGCGTGTATCTGCCCTGTGATACATGGCATGTGAGTGTCTGCGTGTATCTGCCCTGTGATACATGGCAAGTGAGTGTCTGCGTGTATCTGCCCTGTGATACATGGTATGTGAGTGTCTGCGTGTATCTGCCCTGTGATACATGGCATGTGAGTGTCTGCGTGTATGTGCCCTGTGACACAGGATGTGTGAGTGTCTGTGTGTGAGTGTCCATAAACATATGCCTTGTGATACGGGGTGTGTGAGTGTCTGCATGTGTGTACATGCCCTGTGATACAGGGTGTGTGAGTTTCTGTGTGTGTGTGCTGTGATGCAGGGTGTGTGAGTGTCTGTGTCTGAGTGTCCCTGTACATATCCCTGCCATACAGGGTGTGTGAGTGTCTGTGTGTATGTGCCCTGCGATACAGGGTGTGTGTCTGTGTCTGTGTGCCCTGTGATATAGGGTGTGTGAGTGTCTGTGTGTATGTGCCCTGGGATAATAGGGTGTGTGAGTGTCTGTGTGTGTGTGGCTTGTGATGCAGGGTGTGTGAATGTCAGTGTGTGTGGCTTGTGATACAGGGTGTGTGTGTCTGTGTGTGTGACTTGTGATACAGGGTGTCAGTCTCCCTGTACATGTACCCTGTGATACAGGGTATGTGAGTGTCTGCGTGAGTGTCCCTGTATATGTCCCCTGTGATACAGGGTTTGTGAGTGTCTGTGTGTGTGTGGCTTGTGATACAGGGTGTGTGAGTATCCGTGTGTGTGTGTGTGCCCTATGATACAGGGTGTGTGAGTGTCAGCGTGTGTGTCCTGTGATGTACAGTAGGCTGTGTGAGTGTCTGTGTGTGTGTGCGCCTTGTGATACAGGGTGTGTGAATGTCTGTGTGTGTGTGTGCTTTGTGATAATAGAGTGTGTGAGTGTCTGCGTATGTGTGCCCTGTGATACAGGGTGTGTGAATGTCAGTGTGTATGGCTTGTGATATGGGTTGTGTCAGTCTCCCTGTACATGTGCCCTGTGATACAGGGTATGTGTGCCCTGTGATACAGTGTGTGTGAGTGTCCCTGTATATGTCCCCTGTGATACAGGGTGTGTGAGTATCTGTGAGTGTCTGCTCCCTGTGATACAGGGTGTGTGAGTGTCTGTGTATGTATACCCTGTGACACAGGGTGTGTGAGTGTCTGCGTGTGTGTGGCTTGTGATACAGGGTGTGTGAGTATCCCTGTGTGTGTGTGTGCCCTATGATACAGGGTGTGTGAGTGTCAGCGTGTGTGTGTCCTGTGATGTACAGTAGGCTGTGTGAATGTCTGTGTGTGTGTGCCCTGTGATACGGGGTGTGTGAGTGTCTGTACGTATGTGCCCTGTGATACGGGGTGTGTGAGTGTCTGTGTGTGTGGCTTGTGATACAGGGTGTGTGTGTGTCTGTGTGTGTGGCTTGTGATACAGGGTGCGTGTGTGTCTGTGGGTGAATGTGCCCTGTGATACAGGGTGTGCGAGTGTCTGTGTATGTGTGCCCTGTGATACAGGGTGTGTGAATGTCAGGATGTGTGGCTTGTGATACAGGGTGTGTGTGTCTCTGTGTGTGTGCACCCTGTGATACAGGGTGTGTGAGTGTCTGTGTATGTATACCCTGTGACACAGGGTGTGTGAGTGTCTGCGTGTGTGTGGCTTGTGATACAGGGTGTGTGAGTATCCCTGTGTGTGTGTGTGCCCTATGATACAGGGTGTGTGAGTGTCAGCGTGTGTGTGTCCTGTGATGTACAGTAGGCTGTGTGAATGTCTGTGTGTGTGTGCCCTGTGTTACAGGGTGTGTGAGTGTCTGTGTGTGTGGCTTGTGATACAGGGTGTGTGTGTGTCTGTGTGTGTGGCTTGTGATACAGGGTGCGTGTGTGTCTGTGGGTGAATGTGCCCTGTGATACAGGGTGTGTGAGTGTCTGCGTGTGTGCCCTCTGATACAATGTGTGTGAGTCTGCCTGTATATGTCCTCTGTGATACAGCATGTGTGAGTATCTGTATGTGTAGCTTGTGATACAGGGTGTGTGAGGCTTGTGATACAGGGTGTGTGAGTATCTGTGAGTGTCTGCGCCCTGTGATACAGGGTGTGTGAGTGCCTGTGTGCCCTGTGATACAGGGTGTGTGAGTATTTGTGTGTGTAGCTTGTGATACAGGGTGTGTGAGGCTTGTGATACACGGTGTGTGAGTGTCCCTGTATATGTACCCTGTGATACAGGGTGTGTGAGTATGGGTGTGTGTATCCTTGTGTGTGGCTTGTGATACAGGGTGTGTGAGTGCCTGCGTGTATGTGCCCTGTGATCCAGGGTATATAAATGTATGTGTGTATATGCTATTGTTTCAAACAGTCAACCGCCTTAATTACAGAGCCATGTCCTCTTGCTTTGCGTGACCATTTAATTTCATTTGCAAGATTTAAATTATTATTCAAAAAACAAATTTTGAAATGGAGTTTACCATTAATTACCTAGGCTGGTACTGCCTTTCCTGTTTCTGATGTTAGAGGAACAGTAAGTTGTTCACTTCATTAATAGCCTTCTCTTGTAATCATCATTTTTTTCCACAGAACTGGCCCAGTATGCATTCATCTATTCATCGACCATCACATCATTCTTTGATGACTGGCTTCGAGTGCATTTACTTGGTAGAGATAAGATTATTTTCAAACTTTTTGAGTGAATATTTGTCTTGCTTTCTATCTAAAATAAGTATAAATATGATTATTACAGGTATGAATTACTTTACTGTCTTTGCATATTAATATGAAATATTCAAATATTTGAAACTTATGGGAGTAGAACATAGTGGATAATAATGAAAAATGTCATGATGGTATGAATGATGAAGTGATTTTATGTAATGAAGTTCTCTCCCTATCTTTCAGACAGACCACGTATCCTTCTCTATTGGTTCGGGACTGTTAGTCTCCCCGTGGTGAATTCTATTGGCCTGGCTGTAGTATTAATACTCAAAACAGGTAAATCCCCCGTTTTTTTATATTATGTCATTAGAGATAAATTCCTGAGATTTTATTATGTTTATTACCTGTTGCTCATTTACTCTGTTGGTTATTTTTGTGATCATATCATTTCAGACACAGGAAAGTGGTCATTGGACCTACGGCTTGTTGTCTTTCTTGCCGAGTCTTTCTTCCTCTTTAGCTGGCTTCTTATCAAGATCACTGAATACTGTAAGTATAACAGAGGTGTGTTAAACTAAGCTGGGTTATAAGGGACTTTTCCAGTGTGCTGTGGACTCTCCAGTCAATGTTTTTTAAGTTTCAAAAAGCAAAACTTGAATTTGCCACAGGCTGAACATTATGTTAAATCCACACCAATGAAGTGATGTGTAGGCATATTTTTACTTGTTTTCTCAATATTATGTGTTTTATTCTGTATATTTCTCTATTGAACATGTACAGATTTGTTTAGGGAATAATGACAAGGAAGTATATGGGAGGATGTGCATCGGTTATTTGCACACATTATGCCATTTTATATAAGGGACTTCAGCATCTGTGGATTTTGGTATCCGCAGACAGTCCAGGAACCAATCCCCATGGATAGCGACATTTTTTTCTGATTCATTCCCTTATTAATATTTCTACCCACTTGTTACACACATTATTGATTTATTTGAGTTGAAACACCATGAAATATTCAAATATTTGAAACTTATGGGAGTAGAACATAGTGGATAATAATGAAAAATGTCATGATGGTATGAATGATGAAGTGATTTTATGTAATGAAGTTCTCTCCCTATCTTTCAGACAGACCACGTATCCTTCTCTATTGGTTCGGGACTGTTAGTCTCCCCGTGGTGAATTCTATTGGCCTGGCTGTAGTATTAATACTCAAAACAGGTAAATCCCCCGTTTTTTTATATTATGTCATTAGAGATAAATTCCTGAGATTTTATTATGTTTATTACCTGTTGCTCATTTACTCTGTTGGTTATTTTTGTGATCATATCATTTCAGACACAGGAAAGTGGTCATTGGACCTACGGCTTGTTGTCTTTCTTGCCGAGTCTTTCTTCCTCTTTAGCTGGCTTCTTATCAAGATCACTGAATACTGTAAGTATAACAGAGGTGTGTTAAACTAAGCTGGGTTATAAGGGACTTTTCCAGTGTGCTGTGGACTCTCCAGTCAATGTTTTTTAAGTTTCAAAAAGCAAAACTTGAATTTGCCACAGGCTGAACATTATGTTAAATCCACACCAATGAAGTGATGTGTAGGCATATTTTTACTTGTTTTCTCAATATTATGTGTTTTATTCTGTATATTTCTCTATTGAACATGTACAGATTTGTTTAGGGAATAATGACAAGGAAGTATATGGGAGGATGTGCATCGGTTATTTGCACACATTATGCCATTTTATATAAGGGACTTCAGCATCTGTGGATTTTGGTATCCGCAGACAGTCCAGGAACCAATCCCCATGGATAGCGACATTTTTTTCTGATTCATTCCCTTATTAATATTTCTACCCACTTGTTACACACATTATTGATTTATTTGAGTTGAAACACCATTTAAAACCTTCTTTTATCTTGCTGTTTTAATGATGTAATAGGGAGCAGTTTACATTACATTGGGAGGTACACATGCTAATTCATTCATGTGATGCAGAAGGCTGGAATTATATAAACATATCAGCAATCATTTTTGATCATCATTATTTCCTGGCAGTTACATTAAACTACATGTTGATGCCAATTATATTACTGTGTATCTTTTTTATTATAGGGATGGACAGAAGAAAAGAGTAAGCAGACATTTTCCTAAGTAGAATTCATTTAAGGAATTACCAGCAGCCCTGTATCACTAAGGCTAAGGACTCTGACCAGACACCTCCAATCCTTTAGCTCGGCCCTTGTTACCAGACACTTCATCACTGGTAAACTAATAGGATCGATACCTGCATGTCTGGGGATTGTGGTCAGCCTTGTTCCTGGTGGTGAGATGGATGCTAGTGGGAGGGAGATGATCCAGGATGACCAGCACCTAGTCTGTTAGAGAGCCTGTCAGCACTGGCCAGACTCTCAATGTGGGCCCCTTATGGTGACTTTCCACTGCTACCGAGAACCAAGCCGTGCCACGAAGAGGCAGTTTTCCATTGCAAATTATGTGAAGTGTACCCAAGCCATACCCATGCTGACATGGCCCTGATTACCTGCTTACGACCATCTAATTGGTCGAAATGCATGGAGACAAGAAAGAACCGGTGATCTGTGTTGATATGCATGGGTTATCTGAGGGAAAAAGGGCATATTCTACATATTATTCATTATTAGTAGTATCTTACATCCAACCCCCTACTTATAAAACCTGGGTATGACGTTAAACTGCATCCGGCCCTGCAAACGGTCCTCCAACTTGCAGGGGAACATTTTGGGGGTTTGTGGCAGGATTGGCACTCCAGCCACCATAAAACAATTCACAACAGCTTGGTATAAACAGGCACAATACAAGTGTATCATGAGACTCAGGATAGGGCACTCCTTGGGTGTCTTATCCTTTGTCTCAGTCTATGCTCCGACCGAGATTTACGTAACTCAGCAGCAACATTCATGTCTCTGGTGACTCTTCCTATGAAGTCAGCAGACAGATTGGGAGAGCATGGGGGGGTCATGAGGTCGCTGAAAAGGGGTGTGTGGCACTCCTGATATCTTTGCACAAGAGGTCCAAGTCTTTAGAGTCCTTGTGCTCCCTGTCTTGCTGTATGGCTGTGAGACATATCTAGTGAGCTGAGAAGAAAACTAGATTCCTTCAGTACTGTGTCTCTTTGGATAATCCTTGGGTACCACTGGTTTGACGTTGTGTCGAATGAGTGGTTGCTCGAAGAGTCCCAAATGAGACACATTACCTGCACTGTGAGGGAGTGTCAGTTACGGCATTACGGCCATATGGCGCATTTCCCTGAGAGTGATCCGGCTCGCAGGATCCTCATTGCTGAGGAGCCGAGCGGCTGAACCAGGCCGAGGGGACACCCCCATAACACCTGGCTGCAGCAGATGTATGGCCATTTCTGAAGTGTGGGACTGGACCATGTGCCTGCCTGGGGGGTCGCCAGCTGGGATCCTGAGGAGTTTCATTATGTGGTGGGTGCAGCAACCCATGCTTCCCAAACTAATCTGACCTGTCTTATAAAAGTACTATAGAACAGTTGAATGGAATGGATTTGCAGTACAAATTTACACACAGGAATGCTAATTCCACCAGTGTTTGATGCTAACATAACATGGTGCTTCTTACAGACATGCTAACGGAAATTAGCACATAATAAACGATGATGTACCCCATGTGAACAAAAAATTAGCATCTTTTCGATTTTACGTCACTGCCACCCTCCCAAATCGGCAACACCGTTACCGAGCCAATCCTTCTGCAGTGCAAAATCAAAGTGGGTGGACACACATACCATACAGCCCATCAGTGTAACTCTTGTAGCATCTTTACAATAGATACAGATCCAAAGGTATCACTAGAGCATGAAATGAGAGAGTGTAATATGGAGTCCATGGCGTCCTCTGAATTCTGCTCCCCTAATTTGTAAACTTCTGTGGTATTCTTAGCAGACATGCAGGATGCCATGGTGCTGTATAATCATAATTACATTAATATTGCACATATTTCATCCCATCCTCAATAACAATCAAGATATGTATTACACATAATATATGTAATCAGTCTTTTTGTCAGATAAGTTGTTAGAAATATTACAGTTGAATGTGAGCATATTTTAGACATTAACATGTCAATAGGTTCATCACATAATAACTATGTTTTAAGTGGGACCCATGACATGAATACAATACACATGACAAGTGACTATACATCCATCCATCCATACACCCATACATCCATCTTCTAACCTGTCATCCTATTCAGGGTTTTGGGAATAACCACTAGTCAGTTTTCTGAAAATGTTCTCCAGTGCCAGTGCCCTGTTGTATTGACTGTGTCTTTTCCTTAGAATAAAACAGTCACTCGCCTGTCTTCAGAGACACCAGGAAAATGAGCCTTATCAGGTGGGTGTTCAAGATACATCTGCCTCTCTAATCGGTGTTCTATTTCTATACACCACTTTGACTATCATCACTGTGGATATGATTGATAACCTTGTCTTTAGCAAATCTGTGGCCCTGTGTACTTCCTCCATCCCTTTAAGTATGCAGTCTGCAGAGGCAGAAGAAGAGCCCTTATTATAACTCCAGGAAACAGGAAGATACAGTTCATGTCAGTACATTCTTCATGTACATGGCCCCTGTTGTTAAATATAGTTACGGCTCCAGCACACAGGAAGATGTCAGTACATTCTTCATGTACATGGTCCCTGTTGTTAAATATAGTTACGGCTCCAGCACACAGGAAAATGTCAGTACATTCTTCATGTACATGGTCCCCTGTTAAACATAATTATGTTAAAAGTTTCATATTTGGATACTTTAAAAGGTTGTCATAAAAACTGAAAGGTAAATACCAATTCATGGTCATTATATTGTTTAATGAAACCTGTAAATATGAAGATTATTGAATGACCCTGTAGGGATCACATGATGAAAAGGATGATCACATGATGGAAGCGTTGTCACCCACTGATTCCAATGGAGCAGAAACAGAGGAGGTAAATATGCACCAGAGGCAAAACATGACTCATATACAGTATGTTTGTTTAGAAGGATACACGGTATATTGATTTATTACAGCTATGCTGTAATCTAACCACCTTCATCCGGGGTTTAGTCGGGGAGAGAGTACTGTTATTCTGTAAGTGCTGCGGCTGAACACAAAATTTTGTGGCATGATTTTTTTTGTAGTGGAGCACTGTAAATTGCTTCCTAGGTCTTCTTCAGAGATAATGGACTTAAGGAATTTGCCATGAAAGGGTGTTAAGTCCACACTGGCTAATATTGAATTTCATATATTTTTGATGTGCCATTGAACATTCCTACCTGTAACATACTGTACCTTTATCCTCTGCAATGCACAGGTACCTTGGAGCAGAACTGATAAATCCGAAGGATCCTAAACGCAACTTACAGGATTCAGATTCTCAGGTCTCAAGCTTGCCAAAGACTGTTGCGTAACCAAGCCGGACACATAATCAGTTGGCAGATTATTGATGATCTGTTACAGTCCATTTTGTTTGCTGACATGAAATACCTTGCTGGGTATAAGATAAACATTTGCTTGAACAGCGTCCATCTTACCATTGTATTTTTCTTATTATTTTGTTGATTTGATGTCACAATATTTGTTTTGCATAAAGCAATCAATCTTGATTAGACACTAACCCTAATACCATCCATTACCATAATCCTAACCCTAGCCTCAACCCTAACGTTAACCTTAAGCATAGCCGTAAACCAAATGCAAACCATAACCTAAGCTTCAAGGCAAAAACTCCAGTATCACACTCTTTCTCTTGTATTGCAGTACTGTTTTGTCTTGCCACAGCCTCCCCCCATCATCCCTTCACTCAATATAACACAGGGATTTAGGTTTGTTCCCCAAATACTAAAACTTGAAACTAATGCAAATCCCCAGCTGTTTACATGTAATAGTATTGAAGAGTATTATTTTTTAAAGCGGTGAACTAATTCTGTAATTAAATGTAATGATTGTCAGGAATCTGTATGTAGTGTTATTCTTTCTGGGTAGTATTGTGGATATGTTGTCTGAGACCCACAAGGCTGTTTTCGTAAACTCCTGAAACTTGTTTTGGTCAACAGAAAAATCTTTTTGTCTCACTGAGAATTTTGGGCTTTTTTTTCTTTTGTCCCTGCCCTGTCCCCATAAAAACGAAACATACCTAATAAAACCCTGTTTAATATCTGTTATGTATTTATGTAAAATGACTGCGGTTTTTGGAATACTCTGTAGGTGGTGCTGTCATTCTTGGGACAAGTGTAAACAAGACCAGAGAACCAATAATGTCATAATTGTGGACTGCATTGTGTCGATCGCATTATCAAATGTGTGAGACCCCCAAATACAATTAATATGTAAAGGCTATGGTAATCAGGACTTAACACTTTCCTAACTGTAGTCATTTGCACTATGATGTACAGTTTGGCTTTAATTTTTGCAAAAGTACTCAGAATCAAGCCCGAGCTTGTAGCTTGCTTCAAAACAATAAACAACAAATGTTAATTAAAAAAATGTTAAGGGATGAATATGGCCATATATCCTTATGAAATACATTTTCTACTGCAGTGTCTACTGACTTCTTCAGGTCAAGCACCACTGCATAACAGCAGCTCTTAAATATCAAGGAGTGGATGGGAAAACTCAAAATGAAACTTATCCAAGAGTTTCAAACCAGATGGAGCACTGTCTCCTAACACCGGTATAACTTCCTTAAATAGTGGCGATAATGAAATAGTGACTGTGTTCAGGTTCTAGCAATGTTCAATCAGTCAACTTGGAGCTGTCAGCAGAAAAGACAGTTTTTGCTTCAAAAATCATCTGTATCAGCAAGATGCTTCACCAACAAGTTTGAGAGGAAATGCCAGAAGTTAACAAGCCCAACTGCATTACAGGCATGTAATGATAAAAAAACAGTATGATTCTTTGAGGAGTGTCCAAAAAAGGGAAGTGTTTCACATCTGAGTAGCGTGCTGCCTTTTGTGAAAGTTTATGAACCTTTTCAGTCGTCAGCATCACATAGCTACAGCAGCAAGCAAATGAATATAATGAAAGCCTCTGAGAGTGTTTTTTGTCAACAGACTGGGTAAAGCAAGTGAGTGTCTCTGCTAATGAGACTTTTGACATCACTTGCTGTTCCGCGGTAGCGTTTGCATGAGACACGCCACGCTGGTTGCCGTCCCAAAATTTTTCCTTTCAAAATTTAAATTGCACTTAAATTTATTTTTATTTATTTATTTTATATATTTATTTTTAACTCGAACTTCTAATTCGAGGAGACCGACCATCGATTAGACTTTTAAACTTTCCGCGAAAGATCTTAAAGCTTATTAGGCTCCTTCAGCCCGGACTTTACAGCAACTTTTCCTCATATTCCCCCAACAACGCAAGAACCATCTTTTCAGCGAATTTGCACAACAAGCAACAGCGTGAGATTTTGTTTTAAGTAAGATGGCTAATTGTGATGTTGTGTTTTGTAGCGAGTGTAGAATGTTTAGCCTTAGTTCATCCGTCAGCAATGATAGTTTCAATAGCAATAACTTTATCTGTAGGAAGTGTAAGGCAGTAGAAGAGAGTTGTAGAGTTGGAGTCGCACCTCCGGACGTTAGCACAGTCGCCTGGTAGCCAGTTAGCTGCAGGTCAGGGAGTCTGGGGGCTTCAGAATTAGATTTAGATAGCACGGCCCAAACACCTGCCCATACAGCAGGGCGAGTGGGTGACAACTCAGCGACATAGTTGGAGAGCCCGAGCTTCGGCGAAGGTTACTCTCGAGCACCACTTTCCATCTCTCAGCGTGTCGAACAGGTTTTCCCCGCTCAGTGAAACACCCACTGAGACGCCTGTTGAAAGTGTTCTGGTGATAGGTGATTCTATCCTACGACACGTGAAAATAGTTAGATCATTAGTGGCACCAGCAGTTGAGGTAAACTGTTTATCGGGAGCCAGAGCGCCGGACATCAGGGCCAATCTTATGTTGCTGACCAGAAATAGAGGTAGATATTCCACGATAGTTGTCCACATCGCTCAGACTGTCTGAGGTTACAAAAAGTAATCTTAAAGAGCTGTGCGAGCTAGCCAAGACAATGTCCCAGGCAGTAATTATCTCTGGCCCCTCCCAGCTAGACGTGGCGCTGAGACCTACAGCAGGCTTTGGTCGCTGAACTGCTGGCTGTCAAGGTGGTACTCTGAAAATAGCGTAGGTTTTGTAGATAACTGGTTCACTTTCCAGGGAAAGCCTGGTCTTTTGAGCCAGGACAGTATCCACCCCTCGTGGGAGGGTGCTGCCCATATTTCAATGAACTTAGTGTGGATGTAGAATTGGACATTGGTAGGCCTGGGAGGGGAGGCATATTGGGTCTGTTCTGTTTTAGGCCTTAGGCAAGAAGAGATTGTTTTGAATATTGTGTGACCTC
>JAODKC010000267.1:0-15406 GCA_026777985.1 Mormyrops attenuatus
GTCTGTGTGACATGGTGCAATAAACTTTTTTTCCTTAGTATGAGAAGTATGTTGTGAGTGCGGTTCCTGTTTTGTATATGTATTTTAGGGTCAGTGTAGTTGGCAGGGTGTCAACTGGTTGGTTGAAACAAAATCTTGGTCTGGACTTTTACTCTATAGACCTAAATTACCCAACTCTGGTGCCCAATGATGGATGTGGCATCCAATCCAGGGTGTTCCCGCCGCTTTGCTCAGTGCATCCTGGGAAACATGTTCTTGATAAGTGATTATGGGAGATGGATGGGTGGAGCACTTGTATCGCACGCGAGTTTCTCTCTTTTTTTCCTTATGATAATTTTTCCCCATTCTCAGCCTTTTCTTCACAGGCAGACAAGTCTAGACCTGCATTTGAAATTATGTTCCCGTGAGCTTTGATTAAACATACGCCTGAGAACTGCTGACCTGTTTCATCATCAGAGCCTTGACTTGTACCTTGCTGTTTTCTCTTCAGATATTGGGCCCCCGAGGCTGTTGACTAATTTAAATAAGCTCGCAGAATAGAGATGTATTAGCTACTTATGCTTAAGATCATTTAAATATTTGTCTCATAAACCGCTGTGTGTTCTGCAGTTTGCGTTGGCAGCTAATCTATTTCTACATTGAGGCTGGAGGTTTGTCTATTAACAAGGCAGAAGAAATATAGAAAATGGAGTAACTTTGTGGCATATTGAAAGGCGCAAGCAATACCAGGCGTCATACAAAATTAATTTGACCGCAGTCAAAAATAACTTATTTTGATAGTTAATATTTGTAAATATTTGTAAAAATGAGATTTCATATCCTAGGATTTAGTTACTTACAGAATGAATCAATTTCTGAGCATGAAAATCTGTAATTCAATATTATATAGCAGTATGGCAGGAATCTGAGACCACAAATGCATTTGTTATGTGAACGTAGCATACTTTCCCATGTGTGAGCAATTTAAACAGCAAGAAATGTTGCCTGTATTGACATGAATGTACATGTAGCAAAAGATGTCATCTTATCAGTTTGAAAAAGTTTGTGCATTTGAGAGCTAAAATTGCCAATTTGGTCTATGCATCAGCGTATTGCTCCATTCTGGTAGTATTATAAATGTGTGTTTGGGGGATGCTAATCATGTGTTTCAGAATGGGAGGGGCATTAAGTGGGTCGTTCATGATGACTCCTATACAGAATCATGTCTGCCTTGAGTGTTAGGGTTTCGTTTTTTAATTATCCTTTCAAAGATGTGATTCTCATCCATGGAAAAGTCATATAACAGTCTGCAGCTGTTGTAATTGTATGTTTTAGTCAGTACTATTCAGTAAATAAAGATATATCTCATAGCCTCCTACTGATCTGAAGATCCCAGGTTTGTGATCCATCCTGGCTCTCTGTGTACTACCCCAACAATGACAGGTAGTGTTTTAAATGTTTTATATGACTATTACTCTTTTGGAATTAATCTGCTGTCCAGACATTTTGTTGACATACACATTCTGAAAAATAATTTGATATATTTTTTTAAACTGAGTCCAGGTAAGATTCTTACCTGATTAGTGTGATCTCTGTGCTTGTTATTGCTAATAGCTCTGATATCCACAATTGCCTGGCTGTAAAATGAAATTAAAGCTATAGCAAATCTTTTGCTTCACAGTATCAATGAGAGAGATAAGGCTTGGGGTCCTGTGGGTGGGATCCCTTGCAGCCAGGTGGAATGAGCGCAAACAGCCATGTTATAGGAAAGGAATATTCGAGCTGTTATATGCTGAGTCCACTTGTTTGTGTCAGGGAAAAATACCAAGAAAGGAAACTACTGTTAAGGTAGTTTTTGGTCTGTTTGTTATAAATACTCCGACTTCTGGTTACTCAACTGATTTGACAGTTCAAACTAAGTTCAATGCTCACAAATCACATATCCCAACATTCCAAAATGTTAATTATTATTTTTTTTCGTTAATGCCCGTGGTTTTGCAAACCTGAATAATCCAAGGGTTGGCACGGTGGTGCAGTGGTTTGCACTGTTGCCTCACCCCTCCGGACCTGGCGTTGAAGTCTCTGCCGTGGCTCGATGTGTGTGGACTTTCCGTGTTCTCCCTGTTTCCTCTGGGTGCTCCTGAGAGGGGTTATGCCTATAGGCTCCAGCCCCCCCACCACCAAATAGGACAAGCAGTTACAGAAAATGGATGAATGCACAGCATCAGTTCATAATGAAGCAAGGCATTCTTTATAGGCAGCGCCTCCAAAAAAACATCATTCATCTTCTGTACCTGCTTATCCTATTGGGTGTTACAAGGGTTCAGGGCCTATGGGGACAAGGAACAGAATGGGCCGGGATGGGATGCCAACCACTCACACCTGTCAGTATTTTGGTAATTCCAATTAACCTCAGCATGTTTTTGGACTGTGGGGGGAAAACCAGAGCACCCAGAGGAAACCCCACAGGGAGAAGATGCAAACTCCACACACATTGAGCCATGGTGGGGACTTGAGTACTGGGTTCAGAGGTGTGAGGTAAGAGCGCTAACCACTGCAGCACCATACCACCCCTAAACTGAATATCAGTGACGTCAAACCTAATGAACAAATATTTATCTATTTATTATCTGATACTTTCAGATATAACCACATATGTATGCTAATGAAAACTCATGATTATAAGCTGTGTTGTGCAAGTTACTTGCAAAGTGTAATACACTATATATTACTTGTTACCGGTATTCAAATGTAATCCGCTAACTTACAATATTACTGTCTCAGAATTGTAATTGTTGCATGACTTCTGTAACTTTTCAGCTACTTTCACGAAAATAACTGTGAGGATATAACTTGACATTCTAATATGAGAAAAAATATTGCAGATCATTACATGCCCAGTAGAAGGTGATGGTTTGTAGCATAATGATTATATGCTAACCAGGCTACAAACAATATGATTAATAAACTGGCGAAGGAAGGGCTTAAAAGACAATTCAAGAAACATTAACAGCCAAAATGAAAAATGACCAGAATTTGAATAACATCATAATAGAGCTGGAATAAATATTAAGTTTAGGCTTGTTCATCATTAAACAAAACAAAACTATATCCCACATTAATGCTTACTACAATGACAAGAAAAGATGCATTTTTTTGTTACGATTGTCATTCCTTTATTCTCTTTGAATTCAAGAGATTCACAACATAAGTCATGCATAATGCACGATGGGTGTAGCTTATGATTTCTCATTGTACAGTACAATACAGTACGGACAACTATTCCTCAGCCTCAGTGATTTCAGTTTGAAAAAAAAGGACATTGGCTGAACATAGCCTGTAACAGCTAAGACAACACAGGCCAAATAAAGACCCGTAGGCATATGCCTTTAAAAAAGACAACAAAACAGAATAAATTAGGATCCTTAATAAAGTCAGGTAAAAATGTTTTCAAGAATACAAAACTGAAATTAAAGTGCTGGGCCTTTGAGGCCTTACAGAAACATGGCTTAGTCATTTCAAACTCAGTTAACTCAAAGGTCAGTCATAGAGGAAAAAAAACTGCCCATAAGAACTCACAGCAATGCTTAATAAGCCACACTCAAAAAGTTTAATGAAAAATGGAAATTAAAAAGTTCTGTTCTCTGCCAAATGTAAAGTTGAGGTAGTATGCAGCTGAACACTGAGGTAACAAAAAATGAGGTTGGCTAATACTTATATGGAAGGTTGGGGCTACTCTATTCCATTATACCCACTTGACTGAAATATCTGTTGTAGCGCATCAGAAGAAGGCGCTGAAAACGCCCATCACTAAGCCGGTTGGTTTTTGGGGTAAGAACAAGGCTCCCAAAACTAAAGAGTCTTTCAACTGGTGCACTGGATGGTGTTGGTGCATTATAGCATAGTGGAATTTTTTTAATTCTTGGAAACTGGTGGAGGCTTTCCATGACTGGACCAGTACTGAAATAAGATGCTATCTCTGTTTACACCGACATTGGCGCATCAGCTACGGCACTGGACTGTTCATCAAACGAAAAAAAGTCATCCTCACGGGAGGTTACTTCAGTGGGTTGAATGGCATCGTTCATCGGGGTCACAGAGTCTTCTAATGTAAGGGAGCGGCACTCTGTTGTGAGGAGGTACTTAATATGGTCCTTTCTTGTCTCCTCTTTTACCCAGCGAAGCTTGAATTTAGGCAATGAAACAGAGGCCAGTAGGGCCTCTTTTGAATGAAATGTTATGGCAAAACGCATTTTGAATGCACCAACAATGATTCCGGGCAGCCCTGTGGTCATCTGTGAAAGGACAGTTTGCATAGCTAGAGTCTTGGCCATTAGAACTTCAAGTGTGGGCTGAAGAGGTCCTGTAAAATGTCCAGTGCTACAGTGAAAGGCTTCAAAATGGTGCAGCATTCTTTGAGGAACTGGTATTCCTTCTCATCGATGCATTTAACCTGAAACTCTGCGCATAGTTTATTAATGTCAGTTAGTGGTCTGTCTATAATCTGGACATAGGCATCATAAAATGAGTTCCAGTCGGTTACTGAGGGTACAACCAACTTTCTCTCACTCTTCTAGTTTCTAGACACTCAGATGCAACTGTGGACCAGCTAGCTTTGGTCCAAAGTGCTGAACACTTGGCTGTTGAACTTCGATACACAGCCCTAGACTCTTGGTTTGAAGCCAAGCACTTGTTAATCTCATTGGTGTCAATCAGGTTGAGTGTGTGGGCTGCACACCTATGATGTGAAGGCAGCACACACAGGCTTTGCTGGCCATCCTCATCTACTCCTCCAGTTAGGAGACTGTGGAGATCGGCGAAGGCCACCTCCATTTTTCTGGTCTCCACAAATATCTGTGAATGCAATCAAAAAAGTAAAAATGCCAAAAGTCTCGTATTTTGTTTGGTTACTTATGGTTAAGGTTAGGGCTCGGTAGGGGTTGCCTTTGCCCCATAGACATGAATGGAGAGTCCCCACAAAGATATAATTACAAACCTGTGTGTGTGTGTGTGTGTGCGTGCGTGCGTGTTTGTGTGTGTGTGTGTACGCAAATGAATTTTTCTGAATGAATGACTAGTTGCGCTCTCTCACCTTGCTCCCCCTGGGAGAAAAGCCTAACCAGGTCGAAGGTCACCTGTGGAAAATTGGAAAATTTCCAATTATATGCATGTTGATACACTTGATTGCATTTAAATTTCTACATGTTTGTATGGTGCGTGATACATAGATATAAAGGGGATGAAGTCAACAAAATCAATTACATTAGTCAAAATGTACAGTATGTTTTGCAAAGTCAAGTGTTCAAATTGCCGCTTCAATTGTTTTGAGAGAATGAACCTTCTGAGAAATGTGTCAAATCAATAGAAGAAACCTGTGAATGCTGGGATAAGAGCAGTCGGGGTGCTTTCACAAGCTCTACATCTTCATGCTTCTATTGATTTAAAGGTTTTCTGATGTTCTTCATGGAGACTGAAAATGTGAAGAATCAGCAGACCGCACCGGCTCGCAGGTGCTCCTTAGGTTGGGCGGCAATCAGGGATGTTTTCACTTTATCTCTGCTAGGCAGCCCAGGAGGACTCACGCTAGTAAATGAGCATTAACGCGTCACGTAATCAGCAATCGCAGCCTGTCATTAAGAGCAAGAAGCGAGGGTGGCTGAGCACTGAGTCGCAGCCAGGGTGACCATTTATAACACAATACTGTACTGCTATATGGCCAGGCTTGCTTTCAAAAGACAGCTATGCTTCCTGCCAACACTACTTGGCACATACTAGCTAAAATCAAATATGGAGAATCAAGAAACTGCTAGCACACTGATTTGATTACATGCTGATTGAAATGTATAATGTGACGAGTCCAATTTTTTTTGCACATTTCATATTTGTAGTTAACATTGATTTTTGTCAAGACTGACGTCACTTTTAAAATGTAAATTTTAAATCTAAGGCTAATAATCTGCTCAGATACTCTGTTTTATTTTTGGTCGATGCATGTTTGCATTCCCACTTGGAGAGAGCACCATTAAAATTAATGAGCATGACAAGATTGAATGGCATTGTCAATAGACGAAGGCTATAGTGTATTTCCATGTAAGGAGGATTTGTGTTCATTCTATTTTATTTATTTATTTTCTTTTTCGGACTGGCACAGAACTTAGCTAGCTGCCCTGTGTATTACGGCAAACCTTGTCTGGGGTTTGGTAGAAAGTTCTGGAAAATGTGACTTGCCCCCACCCCCAGCCATCCCTGTTACTGGATTACAGAATGCTATGAAGATCTGGCATGGTGACCTCATTCAGTGTTGCTCCCACCAAAGATTCTCAGTCATCTACACAAAAAAGAACAGTTGAAAGCATGGTGTCGTTAGATGATTTTCATTACCTCGGACAGACTGAATGAATTTGTTTCTTTAGGAAAAAGTAATCAGATATAAAGGATATGCCAATGTGAGTAACAATCTGCCTGTTTGCCCTTTGGGATCAAAACTGCACAGAGCTGCTATGCTGCTTTCGCTTTATATGTAAATGCATGCTTACGATATATAACATGCATCGAGACTATTTCACTGGTTCATTTGCCCAGGTGAGCCTATGGCAAGAACTCCATATCCTTTGTCATTATAATGAATAACAAAAGTCATTCTAAATATATAAGAACGAAGAATGCATGTGACACCTCACCAAAATAATTGCATCATCTTCCTACATTTCTGTTGTATTGTGTCCTCTGGGTTTTACAAATGTATTCAGTGTAAGCTCACCTCTTTTTTCTTCTTTTCGTTAGCTTTCCAAGAAACTTTTAAGTGTTATTTTTTGTTCACTCATAAGGCTTGCAATTTTTATTTTTACATTGGCAAATAGCAAAAAAAAGGATGTTTTCCTCATGAGTAAGATAAAGTGGACAAATCTGTTCAATCTGTTCTATATCCACCTATTTAGTAGAGCGTAAACGCCCTATCCCTCAAAGGAGAGAGTGCCAGTCAGATATTTTTGTACTGTATATGTTAGAACAGACATGATTATTATATGGCACAAGGGAAACCCCGTTTCAGATTTTACTGAGGTACACCCCACCGACTCCCCAGGTCGGCAAATTTTACCAAGTGTCCGTTTTCGATTAACAGTGATCACGCAAGATTTACCCAATGGGATAATTTTACTGGTCGAACACTTGCCCTTGAAAAGTCTCTGCACATCTCTGCAATAATCTGTATAAAGGTTTCTCTTCTGGACCTGGGGTTATTTTTTTAGGACCAACCTGTCCATCCATCCATTCATCCTCTGTAACTACTGATCCTATTCAGGGTCGCAGAGCAACAACCTCTTTTCAAAGAAAATGCTTTTCCTGGCTATAGCATATTTTCATTCTTTGTTTTATTCTGCATGCATGTTTCATGACCGTGCTGTATGCTATTACCTGGATACAGCTACCCTCTGTCTATATTATGGTATGTTTACTGAAGCAGTACTTTTTAAGTTCTGTCCTGTACCTTACACAAGGGTAGAAATGTGAGGTTCTTTTGGGAATCTGTTAACATATTTATAATAAAACTGGGAACCTAAATATTATACTAATTGCAACTCAGTATTAGGGTATGTTTGCATATGCAGGGAACAGAAATAGGATACTAATGTCATTTGCCTGATAAGTGGTGCCCTCTTTTGCCCTCAGAACGGCTTCAGACCATCTTGGAAAGCAGTAAATGTGCCGATATCACGTGTAGTTGGAGCCTCCGGCTCTTTAAGAAATTAAGGAGATGAAAATCTCCCGATCCAGAACTTTCCTTTAAAGGTTCAGCGATGATTAGATCTGACGATTGTCGAGACCACGGGAGAAGTTTGTCTTCACCCTGGAGTTCATGGAAGGCCTCTGCAGGGCGGATGGCGGCATTAGCACCTCAGAATATGGTGACATCATGAGTGAGCAGTTTTTCACCATAGGATGCACTAGATCCTGCAAAATTGCTCAAAAATGCCTCATATTCCTTGGTCATTACAACTGTTTGCAGACCAATCATTGGACTTCTTGGCCATCCATACCATTACATGCCGTACTTTGACTTTCCCCACAAAAAAAATTATATATATATATCTATATATAGAGGGAGAGAGAGAAAGAGAGAGAGTGCCCTCCACAATTTTTGGCACCCCTTGTAATGATTTGTAAAAAGGGTAGAAAACTATCCACCCAGTGAAGTAGCTTCATCTCACACTGAAAAAATTAGAACAGTCTGACCTGTCCTTGAAATACATTTTTTCAAAGAAACACTAATCCGTAATCAAGAAATAATTATTTTCAACAAAAACACATGTGCCACAGTTATCGGCACCCCAGCATTTAATACTTTGTCCAACCTCGCTCTGCCAATCTTCTCCTATAACATTTTCTAAGGCTGGAAAATACAGAGCAGGACATTTCAGGCCATTCCTCTTTACAGAATCTCTCCAGATCATCCAGGGTCCTAGGCCGTTTCTTGTGGACTCTCCTCTTCAGCTCAGCCCACAGGTTTTCAGTGGAGTTAAGGTCAGGAGACTGAGTTGGCCATGACAGAAGCGTGTTTCTGTGGACAGCTAATGATTTTTGTTTTGATTTGGACATTTGGATCATTGTCCTGGTGGAAGATCCATTGACAGCCCAGTTTTAGTTTCCTGGCAGCGGTATTGTCACCTCATGTTTGTACCGCATTTAATCAGGAAGTCATAGATTACAGCTTGAAGGTTCCTATTCACTCCAGTCAACTGAAAGATGTACAGTTTGAGGAAACATGCTTCAATTACATTGTGTTCAATATAATTTCCAGGGGTGCCAATAATTGTGGCACATCAGTTTTTGTTAAAAATAATTATTTCTTGATGAAGGATTTTTTTTCTTGGAATAAATTTATGTTAATGAAAGGTTAGATTTTTCTCAATTTTTCAGTGTGAAATGAAGCTGCTTCACTAAAAGGTGGATTTTTTTCTAATCGTTTTTAAAAATCTTTACAATGGGTGCCAATAACTGTGAAGGGCACTATATATATATATATATATATATATATATATAGACCAAATGTCCCCTACAATGTAATAAAAACCTGTTATTTTGACGTTGTGGGGACCATTTTTCAGGTCCCCACAAAGATCTGTGACTGCAATCAAAAAACTAAAAATGGCAAAAGCCTCATGGTTTTTTTGGTTACTTATGGATAAGGTTAGGGCTGGGTAGGGGTTAAGGTGGTCATGTTGGGATTAGAGTTTTCCCCATAGAAATGAATGTAGAGTTTCCACAAAGATATAATTACAAATCTGTGTGTGTGTGTGCGTGCATGCGTGTGTGTGTGTGTGTGTGTGTTTTTTGAATTAGGAAAAAGGGTGAAAGATCATATTACTTTTTCCCATTTCTCAGGCCTGCCAGTTTTGTGTCCTTTTCACCATGTTATGCATTATTGTGCATATCCTTAGATAAAAGCAGTTTCCAAATGGCAGCCCTGTCATGAATGGCACTTTGTGAGGCTCACAAACGCACCGTTTATATACAGTTTTTGTTGAGAATGAGTCATAGGGCAAATTCAGTTATTTGATCCTTCTTGAGGCCATCCTTTTCTGATGTTTACCAACTACTTTGGTAGAAGTCCAGGTATCAGTGACCTTTAATCTGTGGATACAGTTCCTCTTTATCAATGCAGCTTGCCTGTGTTTGATATATATACCGTCATGACTTGATTTTTTGAGAGATATATATATACCATCGCGCACACACGGTTCAAGTACCAGCTCTGTGGCCTCATAAGAATTGGTTCCTTGCTTCACATTGTTTGGAAAACTCACTTTTCAAAGTTCTGATTGTCTGGTTTGATTTATAAAAGACAGCACCTGCTCATTGACGTTCAACCTAATGATTCATCCTTGTAACAGAGGTCATGGTTGTCTTTCAGTTGCTTTAAAGTCATTTTTAATGTGGTGCTTCAGTTATTTCATCCTGTTTTTGTTTTGTTTTTCTTTTTTCATTCAAGTCACTTTTCTAGGTTATCATAGTAAGCCAAGGAGACCGCTGCAACCGTTTGGTTACAGTTTGTTTCCCAGGACATAATTCATTCATTATTCTGCTTGTATCACCTATTCACCTATGCATGCCTCATAATATCCATCTATCTAACTGCAGACCGCTTATATGTTATACATTATACAGTCAGCACAGGACACACACCATGCGTGGGATTCCTGTATGTTGCAGGACACTTTTTAAAAACAGTAAGCAGGTGTGGTGTTATGGGGGGGGGGGCTGATACTTGTTCCAGGCAACATAGTGCACAAAAGAAGGGAAGAGTATTGACATTTGGATTAAATGCTTTTATTTGGAATAAAGTGCCTTTATTGTCAAGGATAAGTACAAGGAGTGAGCACTGCAAGATTGTCATCTTTGCACGGCCCGTCTTGCTCTCCTATGAGACACACACATAGACATGCATGTGAGAATGAATCTGTTATTCAGAGTGCAGGGCCATTTTGCCTTTTATCCAACACCCACTTGGGGTTAAGGGCCCTTCTAAAGGGACCAACAGTAACAGCCTCAGTCACACTCTACCCCGTACTCTGCTTTAATAACAGCAATAAGTCTGTATGGAAAAGGCGTCTACAAGCTTAGCACACCTGGATTTTTTTTTTCCATTTTCTGCCGTGTATCGATGCAGAAGAACTGAAGCTCCTTTAGATACGGTGCATCCTTCATCATATATATTAGGTCAGTTCAGAGGTTTTCTGCAGAATGGTCTAGACCATTTCAGGGCATTAATTGTATTTTCCCAAAAATTCTGTGGTTGATTTGGCTCCTTTTTTTCAGATATTTGATTTGTTTGCTTCAGGTGCATTGCTAAATTAATCAATAGAAATGATTGTTTCCAATGATTGAATTTGAGGCTGTCTGAATTGCCCCTCCGTGTGGGTTTTGTGGGCTCTCCCAGTTTAGTGCTTGTTTCCTCCAGGTTGATTCCAGATTCCTTCTACAGTCTCAACACACACGGCAAGGTTAATTGGCATCACTAAATGGCCCGTTGGGAAACAGTTTGCCCAATTGCATCCTGGGATACGCTCCCTGCAACTTTGTACTGGATAAGTGACTGGAAGATGGATGTTAAATTCTATTTGCTCTCAGATTTTATGGCATTTGGGTGCTGTATTTAACTCCTAATTATCTTCATGAAAAGATACAGGCTGTTAATAAAATGTTAACGCAACAATTGTGACAATTGTCAGTGTTCACTATTCAAAGGAGCATCATTTAAAAGTGCAGATATGTCCGTGGTGGTGACCAGAAAGACAGGGAAAGACTGCAAAGTTATTGGAACTAAAACACAAAGGTCACAAAAAGCAAATATTTATGAAAGTGCAGTTAATATTCAATGAAGCAAGTCATCCTAATGAAATGCTGTATAAGCCAAAAAAAGAGACCAAAAATACCAATGAGACAAAAAAAACTGCAAGCAAAGCTTAGTGAAAATGCTGAAAGCAACCAAGGGTCAAAATATAAAACAGAAAAAACTGTATTTTAGCACCACTGTAAAAGGGGGGTAAGCGAGATGAGATAATGACATTCATCATCATGGGGTCAAACAGGCTTCACCTGAATAGCTACCAACAGTTGTATAAATGAATAAAAGTCAATATTTAAAAAAGCAAAATGTACATAACAGTCTAATTTTAGCTCTTTCCATCAACAACCCCATCCCAAGCTTGTTAACACAAAATGCCTAATTAAGTAATTACATTCAGTCATTAATTACTTTGGCACATTAATAAATAAAAATGCAAGTGCCGTGAAAATGAGCACTGTTTTGATGTAATTGTCATGTCTCCCCACTGCCACAATCACCTCTTCTGTCATCCGTTACCCCCTGAAACATCTACAGACTGTCTGTTAGTCAAAGAGCATAAAGACCCTTTACTTTTCCACAAATATGACAGCTTAGCTAACTGGCTGTCATTCTGCTGAATAACAGGCAATCACAATGAGTGCCTGCCTGAAAGATGCACACGCAATGCCACATAAACACACAAAAAGAGTGGCTTGCTCACGTAAACACTTAAATGAAACTGCACCCAGCTACACATGCACAAGCCTCAGTCTCCAGGGTCACGTCTTCTTAGTTGGGAATCGGCTGCTTAGCAACCAGAATGACATCAAAGGTGTTATAATAGAAAGGTGAAATAAGAAGGAAAAGAAACAGAGAGATGCTCTCATCTGGAAAATAAGCCGGCCAGCATTACTCTCTGAAATAATGCCGTTTAGTGCTAGGAAAAGCTTGGATATCCAAAAGAGAGGTTACATGCTGACAATTTCCACTATTCTTTCAGGATTAGGGTATATATCTTTTAAAACTGTCGCTTCTTATAACAATGTCATAGACGTGTTAGCAGGAAGAAACAACCAATATAAGCACAGTCGGTCTCAATACCACCTCACGTTTCTCCTCTTTTCCCTGGCAGTAGTATTGTTGACTTTGCTAAAAGCTCTTTTCTTTCTTTTTTTATGATGATATGTGTTACACAGTCTCAGAGTTTATAGTTTGCATTTTACACACAATATGATTTCCTGTGTGTCAGGGTCAACAGTGGTTTAGTTTCAAAAACAACGGACCTATTTGATGATGAAACAGCGATTACTGTGATTTTTCCAGATTAGCTGCATGGGCACATAGCGAGTGCGATTATTGGATCACATCTGAAAGACTTTGGCTTGGATTCTGATTGTGGAGCTTCTGTGTTCTTCCAGTTTTCGCTTGTCTTTCCATGTTCTTTGATTTTCTTCCGTAATCCAAAAACATGCTGTTTTGATAAATTGGTGACTACATTTCTTACACTGTGAAACTCTTATGAACTGCCATCCATTCTGGTGCAAATGCCGTTCTACACACAAAATACAACCCCCAAAATTTGCGCAGAGTGATGTTCCAATAATGACAAGGGTGTGATATACAATGTGTACCACAACACAACAGATCCAAACTCAAATACAAAAACAGACAAAGCCATGAAACATGTACTATACATACTAATGTACTATAGATACCTTCATAATCTATTATAATGCTTGGTATAAGAATTAAAGAAGCTTTGTACTGCATTACGAAGGTACCAGTAGTGCATTATAGATGAGAGCTTCATAAAGCATTCGTAATGCATTATAAACATGGCCACAACGCGATATGCCTTTTTATAAATATGTATGGCCATGTTTGGGGCCGCGTGTGGCTCAGTGGGTAAAGGCTCTGTGCCGGTGATCAGAAGGTCACCACTTTGAGGCCAGCCTCGGCATTATAGTCACATCTGTGGGCCCTTGAGCAAGACCATTATCCCCCAGCTCCATGGGCCCCACTGCAGGTGGCTGCCCTTCACTGCCAAGCTTGCTCCCAGCTACAGTACATATGTGACTGTGAGTCATGGGTTAGGCAAAAAGAGATCCTTCCCTTGGGGATCAATAAATAATAATAACAATTTTATTAGGTACCACTTTACAATAAGGCTACCCTTTGCCACTTATAAATGGTAGCAACTGATTACTAAGAAGAAAACTGTGGTATAACTTGTTTATAATTGTCGAATAATGATTTACAAAGTGTTACAACCTAATTAATAACCTGCTTATAAACCATTCATAATCCCTTTATAAGGGTAGCATTTTTGTAAAGTGGCACCGTTTTTTATTATTATTAGTAGTAATAGTAGTAGTAGTATTACCATCATTAATATTAATAATAATGACTTTATTGTTATTATTATTAATAATAACGATAATAACAACAATAATAGTAATAATAATAATATTTATAATACTTTATGAATTCATTATACAGCGCCCTCCATAATTATTGCCACCCCTTGTAAAGATTTGTAAAGGGTTAGAAAAAATCCTCCTTTTGGTGAAGCAGCTTCATGTCACACTGAAAAAATGAAAAAAAAAACAACCTTTCATTAACATAAATTTATTCCAAGAAAAAAAAATTCTCCATCAAGAAATTATTATTTTTAACAAAAATACGTGTGCCATGATTATTGGCACCACTGGGAATTATAGTGAACACAATGTAACAATTGTAACTACTGACCACAATATAATAGGATATGGACAACAAAACTATTCAAAGAATCTAAGGGATACTTCACCAAACTTACCTTCTCTTTCTCCATCAACATCCTCCCTGATTGGCCCTAAATCTGTAGCATTTATTACATATTATGTGCGATGTCTCACTGTGTTAATCGCTAGGTCACAGGTACCTTAATAAGATAAGTGACTTGACAGGTCCTATTCAAGTTTTTTATTTCTGGAATTCCAGTGCTAACCTCTGATCACTCTCCTAACCGGATATTTGAGAGTATCTATGTGCTTAGCAGACCAGACTGCAAGCACCAGCTCCTAACCCCAACCCTGACAATCTGCAAACTATCTCCATCTTACACCTGGATATCCAGAACGTGCAGTAAATGTGCGTCGAGTGATAAAAGGGCAGGCTGATTAAGATTCTGCGTGACTCTCACTGAGATAGAAATAACTTACACGTGACTGTGACATTTTGTGAGTTTAATCTTCTTTTCTCACACAGTTCTCACGGCCTCCTGGGGAGTTTGGATATTATTCACACTTGACAGGCCAGGGAATTATTAACTGCTGGCTAAAACTATTATGTGTATACTGCACAACCCAGAATGGGATATATTTAGATTTCCTCAAAGGACCTTCACAAATGTAGTGCCTGGTTTGGCCTATAGCTTACGGCACATGCGAATAAGACAACCTGGTGTTTTTAGGTGTATTGTACTAATGGTGTAAAACATGGTTTTCTATTTGTTAGCATGCGGTCTTCGATTGGCATCATGTAAATGAAAGTCAGCATAACCTAGAGAAAAAAGCCTGCAGTTGTAGACTGGGGGAGTGGCATCCAGACAGGAAAGAGTAACACCAAGGCTCCGTGAGTCACTCCCCAATGAACGGGGTGACCCTGCGGGGCCTGGAAGCAGGGCTGCGGTGGCAAGAGACACGAAATCCACAGAGTGCCCCGGGGACATCGCACAAACCCTGTAATGCACAGCAATTTGGGTATTGATGTCCCAGTTAGAAACCCCACAAAATCGCAAAATGACTGACTGGCAAAGGTGGACAACTCTTAGGGTGATGACACAGGATGTGTGACATATACTCGTGGGTATAAAATTTTAAAGCTAGGATGATGTCATGTGAATTATAGTGTGTACTTAAGTTTAGCCTGCAGATGTGTTCCGCTAAATCATTTGTGTGTAGGCCAGGCAACAATATGACCCTGCATGATCAGCATGCAGCATGTAGGTTAACGGGGCACTGGAAAACCTTCTGGAACTGGTGGGACCTGTTCAAGCCGGACGGGTTGCATCTGAACCAGAGGGGAACCAGTGTATTGGGGAGGCGTATGTGTAGA
>JAODKC010000268.1:0-15363 GCA_026777985.1 Mormyrops attenuatus
CGCCCGGGATCTTCTGTGTGTGAGTGTGGAACATTCTCCACTACCTGCCTGTGTCAGGCTGTTCTCCTTCATTTCAGGGACGAACTGTCAGACATCAGGAATACTGTATGTCCTCATTTTATCAGATTTATTCCGCCTTAGCAAAGGCTAACCGATGTTTAAAATTACCGCAGAAAGTCTCATCTCCACATCATTCATTACCTGCTAATTTGATTGACATTGTCCTCTTTGTCCTTGACAGATGGCTGTCTTTCAAGCTGGTCTTTTCTGCACGTTTTTAAAAATGTGATTGAATGAAATAGCTACATCATGAGAGCAAGGTCATGAAAGGAAGGTCACAGCTTGTCTGGTTAGCGATCATTAGCTCCTTGCAGGCTAGCTTTTATATTAGCAGATCTGCAGGGTAGCGCTGGCTGCACAGGCATAGCAGGGTGGTGTTTTTATGCCCTGTTGCTTTTGATTACTTTAGCCCTGAAGATCATAATTGAATGAGCATGCTCTTAGTCAGCTAGGCTTTCTAATCTAACCCACATTTTGGCTATCCTGCTAAACCAGAATGACTTTGTTTTACTCCTAGATGATACCCATGAGCATATCTGTTAGTATTTACATGGAAAAAGACTGAATTAGCTGCACGTGTTTCCCCTTATGATGAGTTTGACCACACAAAAACGGACTGCAGTTTACATGTAATAACAATGAGTCGCCAGATTGGCCTAGAATCACTAGTGTCTCATTCAAGGACAGTCCTATTCTTTCCTGGTGCCAGGATGTCCACATATACACTTTACACACTGACAAATTGGTAGACATAATTGAAATTGAAGAGTTCATCATACAGGCTGCACCTGATACATTCATCTCTCCGCATTTGCAGATCTTTTGGATCAATACTCCATAGCCGTATCGCACTCAGGTGACCACATCTGGGGCTGATATGCTAATAGTTCAGGTGGTGCACATGCATCTCCGTGCTTTCAGTTTTATTGCTCGTGAGAATCGCCCCAGTCTAGGCTGTGAACTGAACCACGTCACAAGGGGATGAGGTCAGGCAGACAGATTCACCCCTCTTATGATTTATGGGGAATAAGCAGGGATGCTTTCAACATGGAAAAGAGAATTAACTTGGAAGCTGAAAGTGCTGTTTTAAGTAAATATGAGAATGGCTGACAAATAACAGAATATGGCACCCACTTTCAGCCAAGGGAAAGGGACATGAATGAGAGTGATCATATGACCACGCCCCCTCCATTCTCAATCGCTTGACCTGCTATAGGTAAATAACCAAATAACCAAATAAATGAGTTCTGTAAATGCATCCACACCTTGGTGGGAAATTTTCGGTTTATGTTCATGCGTTCCACAAATATCCTGTCATTTTTATATAAAACACATTCCACCCACAAGATTTACATGACACATCAGGACAATGCCAGAAAACAATCATTAGCAACACTTTCAATGTATGCCACACCTATAAGAATCTATGAACACATTAATAACACATTATATTGCATCCATAAAGCATTATAAACATAGCTATAAATATTTATTAAAAAGACATAACACATTATAACCCAGCTTATTATACATTATGAAGCTCTTGTCTATAGTGCCCTACAGATAACTTACTTACCTAACATAATACAGTACAGAGCATCCATAATTCTTATACTGACCATTATAATGCATTACAAAGGTCTATAGTGCATTAAAGATGACAGCTTCATTGGAGCTTCTGAAGTATCATGATCAACACTATAATGCCTTATGACTATCAATAGAAGATGTTGTAATCCTTTATTATTTCTTATACCAACCATTATAATGCATTATAAAGATATCGATAGTGCATTATAGATGAAAGCTTCAAGTAAAGTGTTACCCATTCTTCAATTGGGAATAGCTGCATCTATTTTCAAGCATGTTATCGTTGCACACTAATACAAACATGTAGCAATGTAGATTCAACTACACACTAGGGGATGTTTAGAAAAGGGTGTCGTCATTACTTCACAGCACGCACTTATATAATGTCAGTCTATCAGCCTAGAGCTTTTTGACTTTCAGAAGCATCAGCTGACTAATGTCCCACCTGTGTGTGTGTGTGTGTGAGAGAGAGAGAGAGAGAGAGAGTGAGAGAGAGAGAGGGCGCATTCCACTCCTTGAGATCTGTGTGCAATTACCCACCAAAATGGTAAGTTTAGACAAAAGTGAATGAGCGATGCGTGGACTTCAGTTCTTCGGCATCATAAAACCTACTACTTTTTGTTTACTGTTACCATGGCATTTTTGGGTACCACCACTTATCCAGGAGAGCCAGGAAAGTATCACAGGAAGCCCAGGGTACAAGGCCATCGCAGGTCACAAGCACCCACTCACGCTGGCTCACCACAGGCAATTTAGAGACACTAATTCACCTAAACCACATGTTTTTGGAACTGTGGGAGGAAACGTGCAATCAGCACACACACAGAACCGGGGGCGGGAATTAAGCCTCCAACCCTGGAGATGTGTGGCTGCAGAAATCATCACGGAGCCACTACAGGACACATTTTTCTATCTTTAGTAGTTTATCCTGTGGTTTATTTTATGCTATGCAAATGGGCTAAACAATGGCCTTTACCCATTTGAAACACTCTATATAATGCTGACACTGACATGTCCTGTTCATATGCTTAGTTTTCCACAATGCAACATCAGTTGTGTACACAACTCATTCTACATGTGAATCGATGCCCAAATTTGACATTTACCATTAAGTTCTCTGGGCTTGCACAGAATTATTCCTCCTGGATGACACAAATCCCTTCTTTGAAAAGCCGTCAGCCTTGATTTTTTGTCTAGATCCATACACATTATGTAATAATTATGTAATAGTGTGCTCTGTTTAATTCTGTTCGGGTTCCTTAAAGAAAAAATAGCTGACTAGTTTCCTTGTGGCTTAACCTTGGTGTTGAAAGTGAAAGAAAACTGTCATCCAAAGTAGCAGCCAATCACTGCTTTACATAGACAAATGCCCTGTAGAGTAACCTCTAAACAGGTATTGGGGGTTAGGGGAGTATTGTGGCCCAAAGCATGATAACAGAAGAGTCCTCCATTACCCAAAAGAAACAGGAAATACGTCTAGACACCTAATAATATGTTGTTGCCATTTTGCTAATCATTCAATAAACATGGAAGTTACTCATTACTTACAGTGTCATTGTGGGTGTCATTAGTATACTAGCTGCACAGCCCCACAAGTACTGCAGTCAGCTTCCACCTCTCACTCTCTCTGTCTCCCTCACTCTCTCTCTCTCTGAGTCATATCTGATAGGGTTTCTCCCGCATACACTGCAGTACTTTGTTACCCAGTTTTGGCAGAATTGAGTAAAATAATCATATTTTAATGGTTCTCCGTCATCTATCGGACAGGGGGATGAAGTCTAAGTGCCAGAAACTCAATAGGGGGAGAAGTGGGGTGTTTTACTTTGGGAAGATAAGCACACTTTTCTAGGTCTATCCCAGATCACAATGAATGAACGGCCCCCCTGCACTGGCCTGGTTTCGGGGCACTACTTCCAAGAGGCCCATGTGCTTCCCCAGGCAAAGCCACCGAGGAGACTTCTGTGAAGACCTAGAGAAGCAGCGGCTCTTCAAGTATTAATGCTGTCATGTGGGAATTTTGCAGGGAATTAAAACTTTCATGGATGTTGTTCTTCATCCATGTTCATGAAGGTACCAGATAGAACGCATGGCTGGATACACTATGAACGGCATTTCTTAACGGCTCTTTTCATCAAATATTCATCAGATTATGTGGATCCCTTAACTGCCTCCATGAAAATGTGCTGTTTGATACCAAAGGTGTTTATTCTAAAGTGATTGCACCATCCCTGCACCTTATTTTCCTGTCAGAATGTGCTAATTTGTTAATGGGCAAAATCTTACTCAATCTTACTAATCTAAGTACAAAACAAGCATATTTCACGATTTTCGTAACTGACTTCCCACTTGAAGATATAGATTTAAGGACAAACTTCTTTTAGTAATAAATATATGAATATACTGGTGCCCTTCTAAGTGTTTTCTATTGCATTCGGGGTCAGGAACCTCAGGCTACGGGGGCTTTTTACTGCTAAATCGTGGCCACTTAAATTTCTTCATGAATTATTGATGTAACAACTAGGTCCTCAGATTTTTTTTTCTTGCTGAGTAAGAAGAAAACTGCAGTTTTAAGCAATCCGAAATCTGTCGTGGGTCTCCAGAATAAACCTGCCTTGTATTTTAATAGGTCCCTGTAAGACTTGCTCCAGGTGGGACCAAGCACAGGATGGGGAGAGAGGAATATGGACTTATCCGGGGGCAGGAGGGGAGGTTTGGTTAACAAAAGCCGCATAAGGATAATGGAATAATGGCAGGGGTTTGAGCATGAGCACAAGGGGAAACAAATAATAACAGGCAGTGGGTCAGGGGTACAGCTGCAGGTGGGGTGGGCATCGAGGTCTAGGGGGCATTTTCTGTGGCGTGAGAAACAAAGAAATTAATTTCATACACTCAACAGTAACAAGACACATGGGGGTGAAATAATACACTGCTCACCTGACTTTGCTCTACTCAAGACATACCTCCTATCCCCAGATGCACCGTCATTCTGCAGACCCAGACTTACAATGTTATTGGGGACCATTTAATAAGTCAGGGGCTATGGGTATTCATACATAGATTACATTTAGCCTAAAAGAAGCTTTTAAATGGAGCTTGTTATGATTTCTTGTATGCTAAATTTTCCCTCTATTTTCCCCCTATATAATTCCGAGGAACCCAGCAGATTGGGAATACTGCTACTTACTGTAGGCCCTTTGATTCCCAAGGTTGTCGGACATAGAAGGGCAGCCAGGCCGCTCTAAAAGTGGATGAAGCTCACTGATTTGGCCCATCCATCTTCCATAACCGCTTAGCCAGCGCAGGGTCACTCTGAGCCTGGAGCCTGTCCCAGGTAGCACGGGGCACAAGGCAGGGGACGGGATGACTTTACTGATTATTAATTGTTGAGTGACTAAGTGATGAGGAGCCTCAGCATTTGTGTGCCCCTCAGCTCATACACAGTCAGCTTTATTGAGAGGTTTGTAGTAACCAGAGACCAGATTATGCGGGCTGCCATGATCTACAGCTGAGCCATCCCCATCGCGGGGGTTCGGGGCGCATGCCGTCTGTAATCTGAAATAATCCCATTTTTGGTCCCCTTGGCAAGCGAAGGAAAGTCAAAAAATACAGGAAACAAGCGACACAGAGATCACTGCGAGATGTCACGTGAGAGGCCACCATAAACACACTTGTCATCCTCCACACGAGCACTGTACAGAGGTTTCATGCATTTATGAGCTACTAAGCTTTTTGTGTGTCATCTATTGGCCTTTGCTTGTCGTCTGCGGTTCAGCGAAACTCCAAAAAAAATCCCATTTTATCTCTTAGGCCGACCCTGCGGTATATAGAAACCGCAGAAGGGTCGACTGTAGTCTGCTACATGAAACACCACCACTAGCTTATAGCTACATTAAGACCTGACCTGTTTCCTGGCCTGAGTGCCCATCTTGCAGTGCCCTCCCCCACACCTCCTCTAACCACTAAGTGCACTACATTGAACTTGATCCATAAGCTGCTCAGCTTGTGCGTGAAAAACCTGCCCCCCCTCAGGTCCCCCCCCCCCGCAGGCTTCCCTCCTTCCAAGCCTGAATCTCCACCAGAATACCACCTCTGATCTGACTGACTGCCTTAACTGACAAGACCAACGGGACCTGCTCCATTTTAACCTCCCACTATAGCTGTTATATTTTATATGTTTTTTATGTCATTATAAAATGTTTAACATTTTATACAGTAGAATTTAATGAGGCGCCTCACAAAAGACCCATTAATATTTTATTATAAAGTTTTTTAACTTGATCTGGCTGGTAGCAAATGAAGGTTGGCGAGACCCCTTTGGTCCCACAGGAGTCTCCCACCCCCCACGGTACGTGCGATTCCCCTCTAAGTGACGCCTGCAGACACTGCAGAGCCTCATCCCTGCCCCCTGTGTCGGATGGGCCTGGTTGTAGCTTCTCCAGTGAGTGAAGCACTTCCTCTGCGCCCCACCAGGACCGGGCTTCAGTCCTTCCCCTTTCTTTGCTTTTTGACGAAAACAGGAGATGGAGTGAGAGACAGCAAAGAAGGAACTGTTTTGCAATTTTACTTTATAGAAAAAACATTATCCATATGTAATTCCAGAAAATGAATATAAGTGGACAGTGTATAAAAATATAATAGCTTACAAATATGGCCGTGGACAAACAAATTGAATAAAAATACACATTGTCATTTAACACACTAACTATATGCCTTGACGTATGGGTATGTTGAAAGCAATCCTCTTGCTCTACGGAACTGAAATTCAGATTCATTATTTACCATTTAGTGAAAAGTAGTTTTCGGTGCTTAAGTCCGTTTTGCACAAAATACGAATTTCGAGATAAAGAAGTTTTCCTTCAGAATTGCAGGCATTAAGCAAATGGCATTCTTATTCAGACCGTGAAATGCTTTTAATGGAAAAGCTCTGCACATAACACATGCTTATGCAAAGTGATTTAATTAAGAATCAACTGTATGCAAGTCACTGGGCCTAAATGGAAAGTACCCTGTCAGCATAAAATACACTCAGAAACTCAAGAAAATAGCCAGGTCAATTATGGTATGTCTTATACTGATTTTGATAAGCGGTTAATTACTGTTAATATTATATGGAAACGGAAATATGGCATCCAATTAAAATTTGGAAAAGATATTCAGCAGCATTTAATCATTATTCTTTATTTTATTATTAAGGTCACATTCAAAATGTATGTTTACAATTCTATCCATTTATTCAGCAGGTTATTTAATATAGCAATTAGTGGTGTATCCACACAAAGGTGTGCCGGCCCTCCCTCCTGGGATTTGAATATGAAAGTTGTCACCGGCAACAGTTCTTACCCTCTGTATCACCAGCTGGCTGGTTATGCGCGTCCTTGGATGAGCTGTCTTGCAGAGGACTCACTGTAATTGGATGTGGGGATGTGACAGGGGACCGGGTGCTGTCTTGGAGTCTTCCCCATGCCCTCCGGCACCCCGCTCAGGGGGCTTTCTGTTAGAGCTTTACGCTGCAGGTGTGTGGGGCAGCCAGACAGCCTCTATCCCTGCGAGGCGTCTCCATCTGCAAGGCCTAAGTCGAAGAAACAGATCTTTCACTTGTCACCATGAGGCTCTAAGACTCATAGGGGAGCGTTTACCTTTTGTCAAATAAACTGGTTGAGAGTGAAGTGAGATGTATTGTCAGTGGCAGGTGGCTTCGATACTGGCTTTACTCAATAAGATCCAGTTAGTCACTTCAGCTCTTTTGACAGTCGGCGCTTAGCATCCAGAACCCCATAGAAAGTGGATCCTTTAATGGACAGACCCCACAAACACTCCCTCCATTTACCACCACCAGATGCGCGGGACATCCTAATAATCTGATGGAATGTTCCGTAATACGTGAAATGTAAACGTTCTACCGGTGTGGGTCTAATGGTCGGGCTCCTTAAAGCACCGCTGAGCTGAGTTCAGATTTGAACTTTAATATCTTAGTTTTGTCGGAAGAAGAGCACATATCTGATTCGCACAGGCCAGGTGCGGTGGATGGAAGCAGCTGGAGAGAGCTGGGACATGTGGCAGGCCATGCTGAGGTGAAGGGTCAGAACGCGCAGACTGACTATGGACAGGTTGTAGCCCACCACAGTTACACTGCTGAATTATAGATGCAGACAGGAACAGGAAATACCACCTCCATGACACTCTGACCTGCTGCCTAATCAATTACAGCCACTAAAAGCAATAGACTCTGGAGAAGCAACAGTGAGGATGTGAGTAATTTACGACCCCTCCCTTTCCCCTTTGACCCCGACATAGATTCCTGCCATTGTGGGTGGCCCTCACTATGGATCCAGTAAGCCTCTGCTAAATCAATTGTGGAAGCAATAGGCTAGACCAGGTTATGGTGTTTTTTATCAGGGACCATCTTAATGCTTTAATTTAGCAAGGCAAAGTGGGCCGCGGGATCAGACTGTGTCCCGCACGAGAGCGGGGCACCTCCATTTGGGCAGACAGATGAGCAGCTCCTATGAGGTGGAGCAGCCAGAGCAGGCCTGCCCCCCTTACACTCCTCCTTGTGGGGTTTCCATAGGGAGAAAAGGAGCACAAGGCTCTGATTACAGACTATACCTTAACCGTCTGGAATCTGAGGCCTCTCAGCCACTTTTGAGGTAGTCTGACATGCCTTGACATTTTAAAATATTTCACCTATCTAAAAAACATTTATCCCAAAGTGTTACATGTGCTTTTATTCAGCACAAACTCAGCACCAATAATCTGAGACCACTTAGAATGTTATTATTCTATTTTTTGTTAAAATCAACTTTAAACATATACTTTTCAAAAACCTAAATTTCTGTCATATCCCGCCGGCGGGATAAAATGGCACTGATTCTGGCCCAGTTCATCAACCAGCTTCACCCTTACAAGAAACCAAGTCTCATCAAACTTTATGACCTTCAACTGATGCTCTCATTTGTGGAAAAGCTACAGAAAATACAGCACCCAGCTGATTTAGCTAGTTGACCAATTTACTGTAGTCGACCAGCTTAAGGTGTGTTTTTGCATGATGGTTAGATGGTTTAGCTGGTCATACCAGCATGAACAACTTGAAAGTCTGGCCACAGCAGCATGACCAGCTAAACCATTAAAGAGCAGCAAGAGCTGGAACATGACCATCTTAGACCATCTAGGATCATCGTAGACCAGGTAAAACCAGCTATCAGCATAAGATGGGTTTTAGAGTAGCTGTTTTTTTTGTGGTATTACATGAGGCTAAAATGATGTGTTAAAGGCCGAAGATTCTGTGCATAAATAAACTTAAACAGCATCATAAGTTGAAACTGAAAATTTCTTATTTTGAGTGGATGTTTAGGTGTTCACAAGAGACATTAACAGTTACCTGCTACCTAAGCATGAACATGTCGACCTGCCTTGCCATTAAATGAGACATCAAATTAAGAAAACTAGCTTCTGGACATTAAATGTGGTACTGGTTCATCCTAGGGCTGGCATCATTAACGGGATACTGGAATGCCAGGGAGGACAGCGTCCCACTGTGCTGGAGGCTGGAACACCTGCCAAGGGCAGGCCAAGGTCACAACCAAGCTTCTCTCCTCTAGGAGATGGAAGCCTTATGCTTGTCTAAAATGCATCCAGGATGCTGGAGATCAAGACTTACACTGGACTAGGGAGATATGTGTAATAAATGGCTTTTGCTCACGTTGCAGCATTAAATGGAAAGAAAAACTAAGTAGTAAACTTCACATTTGGTTTCCCTGTATTTATCATTTTCAGCACCCCGTTCTAAAGATGGGTTATTGGGAATTCGGGGTGCTTTGTAGTATTACAGCTAAATAAATTCTGATGGAAAACATTAGCTGAGTCTATATATCGAGTGAACAAAGCGTGGTGTTTACTCAATGAAGAGCATCCATAAGCGATGCCTCAGTCATGCATGCCATGTTAATACGCTAGAAATTCTGCAGAGGGAATATCGGTTCCGTTGTCGACGCTTCAGCATGTGTGTTTATCGTGCTTACAAATGACAAAGAGAGTTCCCATTTGCGTTTGTTTGTTGGTTGGCTCGTAAGCCAGAGTGTTCCAATTTATCCTGCCGTGCAAACTGGTGCACATATTAATGGATGCATAGAGGACCAGGGGGGCTTAAGTGGTTAGGGAGGAATTTGGGGGGTATAAGGGTAGTGTAGTGAGTGAAGAATCAACACAGAACTTTTTTTTATATATATATATATATATGACGGGGTGATTAAAATGATCACTGTACTACAGCTGGAAACAATGTCTAACAACAAGACCTACAGTACAGAGAATGACAACATCTCAGGTGATGAGATGCTGCTGAACTCAACTACATTTTTGATGTCCTGTGCCTAGTCTACTCTTATTCTTGCCTGTAGCTATATATGTCAGCAGTTTTCTTTAAAAGGACGTGGAATAGGAAGAATATGGTAAGATTGTCCCCTTTGACAGTTTCACACAAAAATTAGGCCATTCTTACCTGACATGCAATTTAAACTTCCCTTATATTTATAAGTGAAATAGGCCTTTTCAAGGTGTCAGCAGTGTAGTCTCTTATTTCGCTTTCCAATATAAAAGTAGTTTAAATGGTTAGACCAAATGCTGCAAGATATAGAACCTAAGGACAGGCTGTGGTTATAATCTGTACATAAGCTTGCATTAGGTGTGTGAATCATGTCAGTGGACAATGTGGTTTTATAGCTCAGATGTACTGCTTTGCACAGCTCTCAAGTCAGTGGATGCATATCTAACAATATTATTTAATATCTAACATTCAAATGCTGTTTTCACAGCCTCATATGTTCCTTTTGATTCTACTAATTGTGCAAAACATTTTAATTAGTTAAATTCCCTAGTCAACAAACCATCCCTGTTATGATTACTCTCAGCACAGCAAATGGGTGCATAAACACATGAACCCACTATGAAATAGGCTCCTTGCAGAAAAACGTTGCTTAAAATTTGAAAAAATTTGTGCTGATCCTTTAAAATTTTTAGAACCTCTTTAGGACATGATTCATCTCATTTGTAGCCTGCCTATTACTGTCTGCTCATTATATCATGAGCAAGACTCCGGAGTTTGACCATAAGCTGAAAACTTTGATTTAAAATGCTATGATGTTACCTTTAGCTAATGACTCTTTCCGAAACAGCGATGCAGTGTGCCGTGGGATCAATGCTGCACAGTTCATCGTGCAAAGCAAAATGAAAAAAGGTGATTTATAAGGAACGACATGACACTGGGATCAGAGCAAGGAATGGGTGACTTTATTTGAGGAACTGGGTTTTACAATGTTTTGTGACATCCAAACAAAAACAAAAGAAAAAACAGGCAGGGAAAAAAGAAGATGCATGTTGGGGGCCACACAAACTGGGGACAAACTGGGGATGTGTGAAAAAGGCTGGGGTCTAGGGACACAACAGCGAACATGTGCCGGGGCCGGGAGGGAGAGACCCTGAGTGTTTATATCCTGGAGAAGTGACTGCAGCCAAAAGGGCCATGGTACTTGACCCCAGCCCAGGAGATCCAGCCCCCCCCACCTTACACAAATGCAGATGTGACTGCTTAATGCACAAATAAGTGCATTGCACGTTTTCACACATTTACAAACATGTCATTTTAATGCCTTCTGATATGGCACAGGTGTTATATAACATTATAAACTCCTGCCTGCTCTAAAACTGTCTTTAATTGTTGAGTTATGATGTGATTGTAACGTACCACTTGGGCTGCAGTTTAGATCAGATCAGCAGTCTATGTCAGCACATAGGTAACATGACTGTAGTCCTCTGGCCGGGAAATAAGGCCCCAGGTTGAACTGAATCATGGAAGAAAAGTTTCAGTGCAGAGGTACATTATTGACTGGCTGGTTTTAGCCACACTGTGTGATGCTTTACAGTGTCTGCTGTCTGGTAGAGGCAGAGGTTTATACCCAGAAGCCCCAAATGATTTCACAAAGAAGTCTTTGAAGCTCTCATTCATGTTCTGGTGAGTTTTGGGGGGAAGTCATATGGGAAGTCATAGTGTAAATGAAGAGTGTATATGTACAGCACAGTCAGAACGTCACTGGCCCCTGTCTGATTACCTGTATGTCAGTACATTTTTGATAAAATCTGCATCACAATACTCTTAAAAGAGAATCATGATGAAGAATACTCATGGCTGAATAATCTTACATTGTGTAGAATCTTACAATAGAAGCTGCACTTTTATTGGACAGGATCTGAATGTTTACTCACGTTTGTTCAAACAACTCACCTTAATTATCCCTTTATTTGAATTACCTTTGGGGGGTGCTTCTTCCCACCCATAGAATGCAGGTTTGAATGCCTTAGAACGCTAATTTTGTCTGTTCAATTGCAAACTACAAAGTAATCTGATCAAAGTCAGATAAAGGGCAAATACACTTTCAGAGACTAACACCCTGCAACAGTATCCCCATACTTTCTATGTTGTCCAGTTTCTTAATTTACAAAATGTATTAAACCATATTCACATTGAATAATAACTTAAATGCCTGAGCTTAACATTTTAATTATAAGATTAGTTCTAAACAGTAATACGATTGTATTTATCTAATAGGGAAAAAATGAATATTTTAAAGTTAAAGTTAAAACTTACTTTACTTGAAACTTACAAACAATAATGGGTATAATACACTATATAGACAAAAGTATTGGGACACCTGGCCATTACACCCTCAGGAACTTTTATGACATCTCACATGGTATGTGTAACAAGACATTTTGGACAATTTTAGGCTTCCAACTTTGTGGGAACAGTTTACAGAAGGCGCTTTTCTGTTCCAGCATGACTGTGCCCCTGTGCAATAAAGAGAGTCCATAAAGACATGACTGGGTGAGTTTGATGTTGAAGAACTTGACTGGCCTGCACAGAACCCTAAGCTGAACCCCATCAAACATCTTTGGGATGAACTAGAACAGAGATTGTGAGCCAGGCCTTCATGACCAGTATCAGCGTCTCACCTCACAATTGCCCTTCAGGATGAACAGGCAACATCCAAAATCTTGTGGGAGGCCTTCGCAGAAGAGTGGCAGCTGATATAGCTGCAAAGGGGGGACCAGCTCCATGCTGATGCCTATGGATTTAGAACGGGATGTCATAGAAGTTCCTGTGGGTGTATAATACTATTATCCATATAGTGTACGTTTATCAGCAAATCAAGAATTTATGGTTTATGCAGACAAAACTTAAACAAAGGACAAAATTTATTGTCGGCTGAGATGAATTAATAGTCTATATTAATATACAACAAATCTACTGGTGCCATAGCAACGGTTAGGCTGTTACAGTGCCGCTTCTTTCAGGAATTAGCCCTGTGAGTCTGGGCCTCGATCACAGACGCTTGAAGTTCTCCACCTTGAGAAGAAACCTTATGAAGGCAAAGCACGCGTTATTGGTCAGGTCCATGCGCCACTGGGGCCTTACCACATTCTTTGCACTGCAAAGAGTTAATGATCAATGCAACAAGTCTCTAAAATCCATTGGAAAAAACACAAACCCTTAGGCTTATTTAAATGGAAACACAAAATACTTATTTTATGACTTAATTTAAGGCTTACCTAATTTCTATATCATCATACCATTCTTGTGCCTTGTTTGAATTATAATTTTGTGCGGAATTCCTCTTTCATGCAGTTGAATTAGGAGGAAAAGCTGAATCAAACCTTTGGCTTTGTGTGCAGCCCGTAGACGATTGAAAAAAATACACTACCATCATATATGTCATTGTAAAATGCCGGAAAAGGACAAATCATGGGCAGAAAACACATCTCAGCAGTCGGGTGCTGAGAATCATCCATGGTTTAGTGATTATGACACAAAAATAGGGGGTTTTAATCAAAAAATCCATATGTTTATTTCATCCTTTGTTGCTGGTCAGTAACTCACATCTGTAGTGTTAGCGACAGCTGCATTTATTTAGCAGACATTTTTGTCCAAAGTAACAAAGAAGAGAGGAAAGCTTGAGGTCAGAGATGAGGGTGTTGGGGCATCCCTGGAAGCGGACCCATAGGAGATGGCCACGGGATCCAAACCAACAACCTATCAGACACAGATTAATAACCTACTGAGCCACACATGTTGAACATGTTTTTATGCATGTATATCATTTTTAATCATTTTTATCAGATTTTAACTGTTTGAATCCAGACTATTCATCCATCTGCATATCCAGGAAACCTTGGATAAGATGCCAGCCCCCACAGTCATAAAGAGCCAGTTTTTGGATTCAACCCCCCAGTCTTGAAGGTGTGAGGCAACAGTGTTAACCATTACGTCATCATACTACCCACATGGGGTGGAGGGCTTTGAGCATCTGGCATGAGACCGTAAAGCTTTGCCGATCTTTGCATCAAAATAGCTTCTGATGACCTGACAAATGTTTGTGAGAACGAAAATACAGAGAATATAGATATTCTGTCACTATTATGTATCTGAATAAATTTCAAATAACGTTGTTTTTAAAACAACCAAGAAGAAAGAGAAAACACTGCTTACTCTCAAAAAGCAGGACCCGCTATTACTCTCAGCACGTACGAGATACTCTGGCTCTAAAAGTAATACAGCTTATCACTTTTACATACAACTTCTTAACTTTATACGTTTATATACCCAGGATATTGTTTTGTTCTATTTCCTTCTATGCAGGTTGCCAGGTCTGCTACTGTTTTTATGGATCACTATGACACTATACAAACGCTTCTCTACTTACGAACTTTCAACTTACGAACTTTCAGACATACGAACGAATGGGACTGTAAGTACAAATTCTTTTCCTTGGGCTCCCATTTCCTGTCTGCAACATCAGTTTTTTTTCTGCGCACCAATTACACCTAGTCTGACTTCTGCCCACTATTCCTGTGGCGCAGCAGCGTAACGTGCGTACTCCCAGCAACCTAGTTCTCAGTACTTGCGTATACCCTTAAAATGACGTTGAATGACGACTTACAAACATTTCAAGTTATGAACGGCCGTTCGGAACGTATCTCGTTCGTAAGTAGAGGAGTGTCTGTAATGGATTTGACTAACTTTATTGACCAAAACATCCTGTTTTATGTGCAATTTGGATTTATTCACATTTCTGCTTCCTACTGTAGTATCTTGATTTGAACTGATGTTACATCATTCCTGCTTTTCAGTGTTACAAATTATTATGTCATTTCTGATCTTCTGGGATTTTGTCATTGCAACATACTCATTATTGCAACATTGCATATTGCAATGGTAGTTACATGAACTTACAATCTTTCAGATCAGGTTCTGTCCTTTGGGCACCAGTTATGTAGTAATTATTTATGGACCTTGAGATGCTTATTTCTCACAAAATCTAGAAACAACAGCAGGAAGTAATGTCTCAAATGTGATGGCGTCTTATATGTTCAATAAACACACTGAGAAAAAATGTACAGAAAATACTGGAGGTAAATTTTATGCACAAATAATAGTGTTGTTTCTTTCAGAATTTAATAAAAGATATAAGATGTAGTTAATATAAGATGTGAGATATTGTCCAAAAGTAGAACATTGTCCAAGGTCATGCAGTACAAACAGCTCATACTGTCTAAACTTTCTTTTATATCTTAAATACAAAAAAATCTCGCCCGGACGCGGGTCACCGGGGCCCCCCCCTGGAGCCAGGCCTGGGGGTGGGGCTCGATGGCGAGCGCCTGGTG